>UESW01003589.1:0-58844 GCA_900491605.1 Calamus simplicifolius
GGGGTTTGCCATGGAGGTGCCAACCATCGGGGTTCGGCCTTGGAGGCGTCGGCCATGGAGGTGCCGGCCATCGGTGTTCGGCCTTGGAGGTGTCGGCCATGGAGGTGTCAGCCTTGGAGGTGAACAACGTGGCAGCCATAAATGTTTCAACGTGACAGCCATAAATGCCTTTAATAAGGCAATAAATGCATGGCTTTATGAGGCCATAAACGTTACCGTGGCCGAAGGACCCTTTAGAGGCCAAAGGGCGGGGCTCCGTCAGTTTCGATTCTCTAATGGCGTTGGATCAGCCACATCAGATGCCCCCTCGCCCCTGAGATGAAGCGGACCCACCCCAGCAAGGCAAAAGGGACGTCACCTCCCAAGTGGCTGATCCTCACCCGACTTTAGGGTTCTTAACTCTTGACATGAAGTTTAGATGTGGGTCCCCGCCCACATATCATTGAGGCAGAGAGCCAATGAAGCCGCAATGATGCTCCCAAGACAGAGAGAGCCGCTAAGGCTGCAATAATGTTAGTTCTTTGTTTGAGGAATTTGTCTCCTTCTGCTTTATTTTGGAAGGCTCCATGTTTGTCGCATTTGTTGGTGAGCTTGGTGGGGCTCTTTACTTTTGGCGTGAAGTTTAGAGGTGGGTGCTCGTCAACTGTGAGCTGAGGAGTTGGCCTCTCCCAGCTGTGAGCTATCTTGGGGCTTCTTGATGGCTGAAAGTAACCAGCAATGTGTTGCAAGTATATAATTTAGATAAGGGTCTTACTTGATTGGCCATTGGCCGTTGATACAGAATTGAAGCCGCTGAGGCTGTAATGAAGCCGCTGAGGCTGCAGGAATGCCGCTGAGGCTAAGATAAAGCCGCTGAGGTTGCAAGAATGCCGCTGAGGCAAAGTTGAGGTCGTCGAGAGCCTTTTTAACTCCGAAGGGTGACCTGAGAGTTGAGAGTCGTCAGGAGCCTTTTTAACCCCAAAGGGTGACCTGAGAGTTGAGAGTTGTCAGGAGCCTTTTTCTTTGTGCCAACGATCTTTGCTGCCGACGTTGGAGTCAATCTTTGGCCTTTGGTACCGAGCTGACCTCGGGCTTGAGTGTCGATGGTACATCGGGCTTTTTGGATCCGATGGTACACCAGTCTTCGGTGCCGATGGTACATCGGTCTTGAATGATGATGCAAGGTTGATCTTCCCTGCATGATATTTTTAAGTATCAACGAAAGAAAACTGTCTAAAATGCATCGTACTTAGCTCTTGTAGCACCCTTGTTTTCCTTCTGCGGATTTGAGCACTTCCGCCCGCTGGTAGTCTTCCCCCAGGGAATTAAGTTGGGACAAAGCCTGGAGTTGGTTGATGACCAGCTCCTCTCCGAAATGAAACTGGGGACCCAATCTTTGAAGTGCAATGAAGAGAAAGATGAGATCCAAAGCCGAGGACGCGGGAGCGGAGCCACGGACGAGGGTCGGAGTCGGACTCGGGAGCCAGAGGTCGCCGAGGGAAGCCTAGGCAGTTAGCGGCCGTTGAAGATGAGCGGCCGAGAGAGTCCGCTGAAGACAGACGGCTAGAAGAGAGGATGTTGCTAGGAGTTACAGGATTCGGGCAGCCTCCACATTGGTTCAAGGCGAGGGGCCCTCTAGCTTCCATGGTCTCTCTCTCCTTCCACTGAGTTGACGACCTGCCCCCCAAATAACTATGTTGATTGAAGGTGAAGGGTACCAGTGCTGAAATCTGAAGGCAGCTGGAATGGAATCCGCAGGAGGTCTTAGGTTCGGATTGACTCTGGGTGCCTCAGAGAAAAAAGAGAGAGGGGGTAGATAGAGTCAACGGTCAAAGCCCTTTGTCCTCATCTCCCACCTTGCATTAATAGTGTCAGCATGTCTTAGCTTATCACCCCTAGGAATAAAAATGCCCATAAATACTTGAGGTGACTAGGAGTTAAGATTTGGATGGCAAGGTGTGGCGCTCTTGCTGGCTAACGAGCCCGAGCCTTAAATTGCCGTTGAGTTTGAGGTTGCTTTTGCTCCTAAGCTTGTTGCCACGTGGCCATGAAATATTCTCCCATAGCCTTTGAACAACTGCCGCTAATGCTTGGATCTTCAGGGTGAGGGTGGCTCGATATTTTGCTTGAATGGCATGAATTGGTGGTGATGGTGGAACAGAGAACTAGCATCTTGTTGCTCAGCTTGTTGAGGGTGCCCCTCAGCATAACTGACGGAAGCTTCCATTATTGTCGTAGAGGGAGTGAGAGCTTGTAGCTTAGTGTCACATAATCTACTTTCTCCCCCTTCGCCAATCTGTTGCCGCCAGATCATCGCCCTCGAGCGTCCGCGAGCGTCCGATCACCTCCTCCGGCGAGCTCCTTGCGCCTGCGGGCCTGCAAACAAGTCCCGGGGGTCGAAAATTCCAGCGGGGACCCTTCGACGCTTAAGTCAGCGCTTTTGGCAACAGCCGTGAGCTTGAGGAAGCTCGAAAGAGAAAGAGAGAGACCGAGAAGAGCTCCGCGAGCGTCCGATCACCTCCTCCGGCGAGCTCTTTGCGCCTGCGGGCCTGCAAACAAGTCCCGGGGGTCGGAAATTCTGGCGGGGACCCTTCGACGCTTAAGTCAGCGCTTTGGCAACAGCCGTGAGCTTGAGGAAGCTCGAAGAGAAAGAGAGAGACTCCGAGAAGAGCTCTCTCTATGAGCGTTTAGGAGCATTATGAGTCTGTTACCTGGTCGGAATCCCTCTTACCCTTTTTATAGATACCTGGAGTCTGTGAGCTTGGGGCGTGATCACTTGTCAAAACATTAATTGATGACAGCACAATGGAGCTTACCTCCATATGACGTGTCAAGCTGCAGGCTGTGTTCTATCAGAGTAGGTGGTCGCAGGGCATGGCGATTGTTACGGCGCTTGCCAAACATGTCCCCTGCGTCACTTTTTTGGTTGTCTTATGCGGACAATGATGGATGATAAAGTTAGTTGTGTGGGTCCTAAGGTACAGCCGTTGGGGAAGAAGGATGATGTTGAGTTGAGTATGGATTGCTTGCATGGCCCTGCTCATGCCCTTGGATGAACTTCTTACGTACAAGGCTCTGTTCACTTGCATGGCACTGTTAACGGCGAGGGAGCTTGGCATAAATGCCTTTATATAGGGAGAGAATAAGGCAATAAATGTCTTGGAGCAATTGTATGCACGTTGGCCTTGGAGGTGTCGGCCATCGGGGTCCGGCCTTGGATGTGTCGGCCTTCGGGTTCGGCCTTGGAGGTGTCGGCCATGAAGGTATCGGCCTTAAAGGTATCGGTCATGGAGGTGTCGGCCATCGGAGTTCGACCTTGGAGGTGTCGGCCATCGGGGTTCGGCCTTGGAGGTGTCGGCCATGGAGGTGTCGGCCATCGGGGTTCGGCCTTGGAGGTGTCGGCCATGGAGGTGACCTTAGAGGTGTCGGCCTTGGAGGTATCGGCATCGGGTTCGGCCTTGAAGGTGTCGACCATCGAGGTTCGGCCTTGGAGGTATTGGTCATGGAGATGCCGGCCATTGGGGTTCGGCCTTGGAGGCGGGGTTCGGCCTTGAAGGTGAACAACGTGGTAGCCATAAATGTTTTAACATGGCAGCCATAAATGCATGCAATAAATACCTTAGAGCAATTGGATGTACGTTACCGTGGCCGAAGGGCCCTTTGAAGGCACGATTCTCTAATGGCATTGGATCAACCACATCACATCCAAAGATCTGAGACAACTTTGGTCATCTTCTTCCTCTTCCAGATCCAAAGCTTTGTTGACAGATGATGAACCCCTGAAAATCTGTTAGAGCATCTACACCGAAACAAAACAATCGCACAAGCGTATAGATCGAACGCCTCATCATTTAGGGAAAAAAAGGAAAGAAAAAACTTTTTACAGCCGATTAACAAAGGGATAAAAAAGAAATCACAAAAATATAGCCGTAGATCAACCAGAAAAACTGACAAAAAAAATCAAAACTCAAACGATAGATCGCCAGATTTATAAACAAAATAGGCCAATGCATAAAAACAAAAGGAAAGAATCATCTTAAAATATAGATAAAAATATAAAAAACAATAAAACAAATATATCTACAAAATAAAACCGATCGAGGAAAGGCTAGAAGAAATAATCAGAACCCTCTGCGAAACAACCGAAAAGAAGACGCATCACGAAAACATAGAGAATCCCTAGCGATGGCGGAACCAACCGGGGGCGCTAGGTATTTATTGATCGCTTTGAGAGGATGGACGGCAAGAGTAAAGCGGTGGAACTCCTGTCGCGCTTAAAAGCGTCCACGTGTTTGAATGGTATTGATCGTACTAGGTATCCATCGCTGGGACGTGACTTCCTTGCCTTTCAAATTGAGTCACAGGACCGAAAGTTCCGTTGCGGGAACGGCAAGGCTGGGCGATGCATTATCGTCCAACCGCCCGCATATATATATATATATATATATATATATATATATATACACACGGGATGCGATGTGCCATCCGAATTGGACCGGATGTGATTCGATGGGCGCCAACTTAAGCAATAATTTAGCCTCGGCTTGTCGGCTGGGATAAAAAAAAAACGACGTTATGGAATGTATGGGTTGAGTATTTTAACACAAACGTTTTACCGTCACTAAGTTTGGATGGATTAAGTGAAATTTGGTGCATCACAAACGTTTGCCTATTTGAATTAACTATTAAAGTCTAATCAGTAGCTATCAGTCACTATAACTAATTTAATAATATTTAATAGCAAGTTAGTGCAACTTAGATTCATAAAATTTAAATTTTTTTTAACCATAATCCTAATCCTATTTGTAAAATATCAACTCTAATCCTAACCTTAATCTTATTTATAAAACCTCAATCCTAACCCTATTTTTAAAAATCGGATTCACATTGAGTTTCTAATTGAAATTTGGATTAAGAAAAAATAAATAAAATATTTTTTTCAAAGTAAATAAACACAAAATTATAAATCTCAAAGATGAAAAAATAAAATCCCTTGCCGAACGCATAAGCTGGACTTGAGGCTTTAATATTGTATTAAAAAAAGTTTTATCTGAAACAATGAAAAGAAGAAGGTACTGTAAACAAAGAAAGGAAAAGGCGGAAAGTGAAACGAAATGTACGGATTGTCCGCCTTTATATTTATCATTTTTCTTGCCTGCAACCAACGGCCTTGCCCTCCTCGTCCTCAAGTTGGCCATCTCGTCTGACCCGATTAGCACCTTCAACGCCCCCAAAAATCTGATGCTGATAAGCTACCGTGTTCGGATAACCCTTGGGTTCGGATTATCTAGGATTCGGGTTATGGTCAATCCTAATCTCGATCAATTGCAAATCAGACCGAATTAAACCCGGATCTTTCAGATTCGGGTTGGGCAAATATGAGTTTAAATACTGCTGTAAATCGGATTCGGTGAGCCAGGTTCGGATTGAACCCGACTCAAGTTGCACCCTTAAAGTTAATAAATTTATTTTTTAGGTATTAGCCTCTCAAAAATTAACAATTAGGATCAACTAATTGAATAAATTATTGAATCAAACGCTCCTCTATTTTTATAATTTTTATTTTAATTTCTTAAACCTTTTATCTTTGGCTATGTTCTCGTGTCAAATTTTCTCCCATAAATTCTATGCCATACGAAATAAGAATAGTTTTAGGTTAATAAAATAACTGCTCAGTAATAAAATATTTTGATGTATATAAATTAATTATATTTTTATTAAATCAAAAAGTGCTTCAAAAATATTGTATGATCGGCATATTTCATTAAAATTGAAAAAAAATTATAAAACCACTATTATGCTGCCAGCTATGGGATATGCAATAGAGTATTAGACAATATTAAAATAATATATAAATAAATTAAATATAACAAAAATATGAATATTAAGATGAATATATGGTAAAACTTTAAAAGATAGAATTGAAAATAAATATATAAGAGAAATGATAGAAATAGTTCTAATTAAAAATAAAATGAGAGAAAATCAATAACGACAAAGACCTTTAAATGTTTCAATTAAAAAAAATAATTTTTTATCAATTCATGATAAGAATAGAGGTAGCAATAGACCTAAACTAAGATGAAGAGAAATAATTAAAAAAAATATAACTATTTATAATTTGAATATCGATTTAGGCCTTAACAGTGCAGAGTGGATGAAGCATATTCATGTAGCCGATCCCATGTAGATGGAAAAACACTTAGATGAGTTGAGTATTTATATTATCAGCATAGAATTATTTATCTATCAAATAATATTTTAAATAGTTTATTTATATAACTTATTTAAATAATTAATATTACATATTATATTTAAATATATATATTTATTTATTATTTAAATATTTTAATAGCAATAGTAATAATAATTTAATCAAATATTTTATTAAAAATAATTATTAGCTAAACAGTCAAATTAATCAATGAGCTGAACACTTTTTCCCTATCTTTCGCTTTATTTTACGAAAAAAAGGGTTAGAAAATAAAACAGCAAATCCCAAGTTTGACTTTTCTGAGGGACCAAAATGATAACTATTACAATATTAAAAGGCTGCTTGCAAATTAACAATGGTTTGAAAAGGTCATTATTATGATTTTGAATTAATAAATAGTAGATTCTAATTATAATGTGTTTGATCATGTTGCTATAGAAATTCGTTCTTCAACTCGGATGCAACCCACCTATGGATCTCGATGCCTGTGTCTCGCCTGGGTGAACCTTCAAGATAGTACTCACACAAAGAACGTTGGGGGTGGCCTTCTACGAAAAACCCTTCGACGTCCAAGTCAGTGAAGATTCACAGCAAGCATATGCGATGAAAAGGCTCTTGCCGAAAAGTCCCTCAAAAATGTCCTCTTAAGAAATCGTGAGCTCTACTTGAGCTTCAATGGAGTTTTCAGTCAATGAGTGAGCATACTTAAAAAAAAAATTGGACAGATTATTTATAAGTTGCTTGCGTGATGGCAAGCAATTACCTGACTTCTTGGACGTGTCACAGGGAATCAAAAATCATCATGATTCGAATCTGATTCGAATCAAATTTCTTATGAGGCCGGTAGCACTCGAATCTAGTTAGTTAGAGGATCATTGGCTAAAGAGGCTAGCTGATGCTTTGAGATTCGGTGATTTATAGGCTCTAGGCCAAGTTGGCATTATTGGCTTTATTCTCCACTTAGGATGGTTGGGATCCACGTGGTTGAAATCTTGTAAGATTATCATGAATTTAATTTTTCGGCATTTGGCCTTTTATTTTTACTTTGGAGAAAACACTTTGGGAATCAAGCGGCCGTTCTTCATGATGATAGATAAGAGCGCACTTGGGCTAGGTGTGAAGGTTGCTCGGTTTCGGAGAAGTTCAAGGATTCCTAGATTCTGCTGAGGAGTAAAAGTAACTCAGTCTGATCAAAGCACGGGAATAGCTCGATCCGGCCAAGGTATAGGAGCAACTCAGCCTGACCGAAGTATAAAGATAGCTCGGTCTCGCTGAGATATATTGGCTGCCTTTTTCCAGACGCGATAACTGGCGGATCAAAAGTTGAAAGTGATCCCAACCTTTTCGTCATGCGCATGGATATTTAATGTAATAGTGACTTTATCCCGCATCACATGCCCCCCACTCCCTAGTCCAAAGTGTAAATTCGAGCATAAGGAGTAGAGTTCCAGATGATTTATTAGGAAGGGGGATTTGACCTTGAAGAGGTGAGCAATGATTGCTTCATAAATGCCACATTGCCATAACATCATTTTTCTCAATGGATGAAGCGAAAAACCCCTCGTTTCTCGCAAATGACAATTAAGGGAGCAACATATGGCAAGTCCCTGCACTTAAGGTATCCGAGCTGGCAATTTAAAGATTTGGGGATACTCATCGATGGTGCACTACCTTTCTGCTAGGATGGTTTAAAAAGAGGGTTGAGGAGAGCTATCCCGATCACGCTATTTCCTTGCTTTTTTCCAAAGATTCGTTTCTTAAGACTCTTGTGCCCCCCTTCGAAGCATGTTCCTCTCAACTCGAAAGTATGGAAGGCCTGGGTGATATGGCTTCTATGATGGCCTTAGAGGATTTGGATAGAGTCCGCCGAAGGTATAGGATTCCTCGGGACATTGTTCTACGGTTACCGAAACCTGAACAAAGGGTCTCAGAGCAGCCTGAGTATGGGATCTTCTTTTACAAAGAGAGTTTGAGAGCAAGTCTCCGGTTATCCATCCATCCGTTGATGAAGAAGATAATGAGATTTTACAACATATGTCCAACGATGGTGACTCCGAACAGTTGGTGCAACATTGTTGGATTCATATCGATGTGTAGCCGCGCCGGGATAACAGCGTCGCTTCCTATGTTCCGGATCTACTACAGTTTGATCTCCAAAATAGACCCAAGTGGCCTTATATTTAAATCTAATATTTTTAAATAAAAAATAAAAATATTTTAAATTCTTTAAATATATATTAATTTTAAAAATATCATCAAATTACATATATTTTTAAAATAAAATAATTATTTTTTTATATTTATACTTTCATCATTCATTATGTTACCATTATTTACTATCATCTTTATAATCCTTTGCTACCATATCATCCTTTGCTATCCATTATTTTTTTATATTCTACTACTTTTCTACATCATATTTGTCATTCTTCGTTATCACTACCACCATCATATGATACCTTCATTGTATCCTTACTATTTGATGTTATTGATCAAGCCACGTTATGGCTAACGAAATAAGCAACCAGCGTCCCCCTTGGCCTCAGACTCCAAGATCCCCATCGGCCTCGGACTACAGCGTCCACCTCGACCTTGGACTTCGGCATCCACCTCGGCCTCAGACTCCAAGGTCCCCCTCTACCTCAAACCTTGGATCCCCAATTGGTCTCGGCTCCAGAGTTTTCCATGGCCTCAGCACCTGCAACCACCATATGGCCCATCAACTGCCTGTCACCTCCACATGGCCCACTAACCACCTATGATCGTGCGTGGCCACTATCAGTTACGGTGTATACCTGACATAACTAGGCTCACCTACCATCTGTGGTGCCTGCCTAAAAGAGGACTGGCAGGCATAGCCACCCCTGACATACTAAGGTGTGGTTACGACATGTTCCTGTTAGCCTGGCAACCTATCCTCTGCCAAACGATAACGTCTTGGTTACAGCAACTTTTCAAAAGTTGGTAAAGGAGACTTTCGATAGGTATAAGAATCCTCGCTCATAATGAGAGAAGGGATTGAACTCCAAGTGACTCGACTAAGTCTTTTAGTCCTTCATTCATTACTATTTCCCAGGTTACTCACTTGAATGTCTGAGGGTCCCCATCAGAGCAACCGATCTCTGGAAACTTTCTTGCAGGATTCCCATTCGAGGAAGAGACACCAGGAGATTCCTGAACCCCTATTATTCGTCCTCTAAATCTCTTCGTTACCTAACGTTCGAGGAGCATGATTTGGCAACAAATTGGCGCGCCAAGGTAGAAAAAGAGAGGAAAGCTTTGAACTAGTCAGCTACAAGCTTTCCTTTGCCTTAGCAAATAAAAAAATGATGGTGATGCGCGCCCAGAAGATTTCCACCAGCCATGCAAAGGGCATCGCCCGGCGATTGAGCAACAGGAGGCTAACCTCCCTACTCTTCCTTCGCCGTCACCTCAGGATGATTGAATCGCCACCCTTGCCATGAAAGTCCAATAACTTATAGCAGCGGTCCAGGAGCTGCAACAACCGGCGGCCGTGCGACTGCACCCAAGGCCACCCTCGCCGAGCGCAAGGATGGTTCAACCCAGTCAGTAGTCCAATCGCGGGAGTTCCCCTTGGTGGGAGCCCCGCCGCCGTCGTGCCTCCCCAAGGCACCCCCGTCGGGAGGCCTCCAAGAGGCCTCAATCACCCTCCCACCATGCTAGCGCTTTCCCTAAGCGGCAACATGGGAAGGAGACTGAGCGAGGGCATCATCATCGGCGCCACCCTTTTTCATCCTTGAAATCTTCGCAGAGGGTCCTTCGAGAGTCAAATCGCTCGCCGAACAAGCGACGACTAAATGAGTACAATCAGCGGCTGGAAAAAGCTCAGCTGTAGAATCACCAACCCACCGGAGGCGGACTACGATAGTTGCCCCCCACAATCTCGCCATATCATGAAGGATCCAATCTCAAACCAGTTCCACCTGCCCCAGCTGGACCCCTACGATGGCACCACTGATCATCTGGACCATATGGAGACCTACAAGGTCCTCATGCATGTCTAGGGGCCAACTGACTCTCTCCTCTGCATCGCCTTCTCGGCTACCCTTCGGAAGGCTGCACATGCTTAGTACTCCCACCTACTGCCGTGCAGCATCAACTCTTTCGAAAACTGGAAAGAGCCTTCCTAGTATGCTTCGATGCCTTCCAAAGGATCCCTCGGGTGGCCGACAGTCTATTCATCATTCAGCAAAGGAGTGACGAATCCCTGAAGGACTTTGTGGCCGATTCAAGAAGGCAGCGCTCCAAGTTTACAATTTTGAAGACTCTGTTTCCACCTTGGCCTTGAAGCAAGGACTCCGTCCTTCCCGCTTTGCCTCCTCCCTCGACAAGAAGCCCCTTGGTTCCAATGCCAGTTGCTGAGCCGTGAACAAAAGCACATCCATGCTTACAGGCATATTCTTTTCAAAGGGAGGCTGATGACGCTTAAGAAGCAGGCTCGTTCCGAGCCCGTTGAGGCTCGACCCAGGAGACTTGAGCCTCCTTGCTGGCCGGACAACCGACCACGGACCCTTGCCCCCAAAAAGAGGCCTTTTTACCCCACTGCTCGCCCTGATATCCCATATCCTGATGGAAATCGAGAGCAAGTCGTATCTTCAATGCCCTCGTCCCTTAAGCTAGGAACCCCATAATAAAAACCTCTACTGTCGCTTCCACCGGGACTATGGTCACGACATAGAAGACTACCGCCAGCTGAAAATGGCGATCAAGGACCTCATCCAGCGCGGCCACCTAGGAAGGTCATCTAGATGAAAAACCCGACTGCACCAGGCCTGTCGGCACCTCCGCCTCCCTAGGTCAGTGTCGACAATGCCCGAACCGAGAAAACCTTGGCTATGATTTTCTAAGGCGTGGGCGGTACTTCCAAAAGGCCACGAAGGGATGAGGGGATAGATTCTATAATTCCCTTTTCTAAAGGAGACCTAGAGGAGGTAGTTAATAATAATGATAACAGCGTCATCGTATCCATACGATCGCAAAACATCCTATAAAGATAATTTTGGTTAACAGTGAAAGTTCATCGATATTCTTAATTATGACGCTTTTGTTCAGATAAACTTATCCCTTGGCTCCCTTCAACCTATGACTACGCCCTTAATGGGCTTTACTGAAGATTTTATGAGTGAAGGGGAAGGTCACCCTCCCAGTCATGATCGGGATGCTGCCATGCCAGAACACGATTTTCATGAAATTTTTAGCCATCCGAGTTCCCTTGGCCTACAATGCCATTCTCGAAAGACTCGGTGTAAACCTCCTATACGCCATCATATCCACTAAAAGGCTATTTGTAGGATTCCGCACCAGCAGGGGAATCGGAGAGATGCATAAGGAGCGAAACCCAATGATGCTCTATTATCATGCAGCTCTCAGCCCCCTAACTAAGGGTGATTGCTCCACAGATGCCTGAGTCACTTGATCCAAGAGATTCGGAGAAGAGGAGGGAGCCAGCCGAGCATTTGTTGACCTTCCCACTGGAGGAGGATCCGGCGAGGATGGTCCAAGTCAGGGCTTTTCTTTCCGAGAAGGCGTGATACCAACTTCTCGTCATCCTACGGGCCAATTCAGACGTCTTCGCTTGGTCAGCATTTGACATGATAGGCATACCGACAAAGGAAATCGCCTACCAACTCAACATCAACCCGGGATGCCGTCCAGTTCGACAAAAGAAGAGGAGCTTTGTCCACAAGCTAATTGTTGTCGACCACATCCGAAAGGTGCATTTTTCAGATTGGCTGGCCAATGTAGTAATGATCCGCAAGACCAGTTGGAGCTGGAGGATGTGCGTCGACTTCACCAACCTCAACAAAACATGCCCCAAAGATAGCTTCTCGCTGCTCTAGATCGATCAATTGGTAATGCCACGTCCGGCCATCAGGCCCTCAGCTTTATGGATGCCTTCTCTGGGTACAACCAGATCAGGATTGTAACGACTCAGGCTCCGAGTCCGCAGCACCTACGAGCTTGTTTTGTTACAAAAGCAAGATGAATAAGATCCACACTAACTTGGGCCACCATAACCCAAAAGAAATCCAATTGGTACTTGTTCATCTTACGTAACTGATTATAAACCATTCCATTCTTCCTAAATTATCCGATGTGGGACTAATTGGAAGAGGCCTCACAATCTACCCCCTTAAAAGGATGACGTCTTCGTCGCTAGAGGCACATGATCGTATCCACCGAACAGTCGGACTCTAGAGGCCCTATGTGGCACTTAGCTTCTGCACAGGCAGGACTCTAGAGGTGACTACAGAGATGCTCCCCCCACAGGCTCAAGAGGTAGCTCCTTATTGATGTTATACTTTACCCTGTGTGACACTTAGCTCCTGCACTTCCGGCTGATGCATGGCTCTGATACCATTTCTGTAACGACCCGGCCCTGGGCCCACGATTTCGTTATAAGAAAGCAAGACGAAAAAGGTCCACATCAACTTAGACCACCACAGCCCAAAAGGGATCCAATTTGTACTTATCAATTTTACTTAACTGGCTATAAACTATTTCACCTTTCCTACTTTACCTAATGTGGGACTAATTGGGAGGGACATCACAGATCTAACGATGAAGGTTGATAGGAGCTGTGGCGTTACGATGCCCCATACTACCACCATTGAAGAGTCTCCGCCCCATGAGGACACATGCCTCTCTACGACTGGTGGCACACCAAGATCAGCCACCTAGTGATTTTATACCTCTTTCGTCGAGTTAAAAACATACCTACACCGTCTTAGGGCCAGGGGAGGGCACCTGATGTGGCTGATCAAGCCACGTTAGGACTAACGGATTAAGCAACCAGCGTCCCCCTCGGTCTCGGACTCCAAAATCCCCTTCGACCTTGGACTCCAACGTCTCCCTCGGCCTCGGACTCTAAGGCCCCACTCGGCCAAGATCCCCCTCAGCCTCGAACTCTAAGGCCCCACTCGGCCTCAGACTCCAAGGTCCCCGTCGGCCTCGGATTTCAGCATCCCCCTCGGCTTCGGACTCCAAGGTTCCCCTCGGCCTTGGACTCCAGCGTCCCCCTCGGCCTCGAACCTTGAAGCCCCCTTTGGCCTCGGCTCCAAAGTCTTCCACAGCCTCAGCACCTGCAACCGCCATGTGGACCATCAATCACCCCACTAACCACGTGCAGTCGCACGTGGCCACTAACAATTACGATGCACGCCTGTCATAACTAGGCCCACCTACCATCTATGGCACCATGCCTAACAAAGGATTGGCAAGCATAGCCACTCCTAACATACAAGCACAAAGGGCTAACAGGCATGGCCACCCCTAACATGCTAAGGGATGGTTGCAATTTGTCCCTGTCAGCCTGACCGCCTATCCTCTACCAAATAATAACGTCTCAATTACAGCAACTTTTCAAAAGCAGGTAAAGGAGACTTTCAGACATGTGTAAAAACCTTCGCTCATAACGAAAGAAAAGATCTGAACTCCAATTGACTCGATTAAGTCTTTTAGTTCTTCATTCATTGCTGTTTCCACCGGAGCAACCAATCCCCGATGACTTTTTTGCAAGATTTCCGTTCAAGAAAGAGACCAAAAGATTCCTAAACCCCTGTTCATCGTCCTCCAGATCCTCTTCGTTACCCGACGTTCGACGAACGTGATTTAACGATAACACTATTCATATATTTTTTACTAATCATCATCATAACTATACCTTTTCTTCAATCTTTATTATCATATTCTCTTCTCTTTTTTTTAACATTCCTTATCATTACCATCGCACACCAATAACCATCACATAATATCTATCTTTTTTTATTTTTAAAAAATACTTTTTAATAAATAAAAATGTTTTTAAATTTTTTTTAAAAATAAAATTATACATCCTGCAACTAAACATCCCTTCAACAAAAATAAAGCTCAGCGAACGAGTCGCTCCACCTGAACGAAGACGAGGTTGCATACATCCCACCGCCACATAGCCCCTTAGCTTATATTCCATTATGGCTCGCTCACATTGCCCCATAAAAATATTTGCCAAAGTGGACATAACAAACATCACAATTAAATAAAATTTTTATTTTATTATTTACATCATCATTTTTATTAAATAATATTTTATAATAAAACATTAAATCAAAATATTGAAGGACAGTTAAATCCAACGGTGCCCCCATGAAAGTCCTTTAGGGACAGGAGTCGCAGCCATGACTCAATTGTATTTTCTCTTAAGGAAGTCCTCTCGAAACAGGGAAGTTGCAGATTAAGACCCCACCCTCTCTCAGTGGACGAGCATGCCATTGTTACGGAGGATACCCAACCTACTATAGGTACCTCGATCTCCGAATGTGCTCCTAATACTATGATGNGGCATCAAGCCATTTATTAGAGTCAATCCTTTGCATAGCATCCATATAGGTGATCGGATCCTCATTGTTCTCATCGAGTTCAACAGGATCATCGTTCTGGGCCAAGAAACCTAAGTATCTGTTCGGTTGGTGTGGTACTCTACCAGATCTCCTTAATGGTGCATCTAAAATGGGTTTTGAGTTTGATCTAATCAACTCAGATTCTAAGGGTTCACTGGTTTGTATTGTTCCTTCTACTTGATAAACTTCCTCAAGTTCAACATTAGAGCTATTTGTTCCTTCACTAAGGAACTCCTTTTCAAGAAAAACTGCTCTATTACTAATGAACAACTTTTGTTCTTCAGTATTGTAGAAGTAATATCCTTTGATTTTTTCGGATAGTCGATGAAAAAATATTTGTCAAATTTGGGTTCAAGTTTGTCTGATTTTGCACGTTTTACATAAGCTGGACACCTCCAAACTCTCAGATAGGTGATTACCGGTTTATGTCCATACCACATCTCATGTGGAGTTTTTGAAATAGACTTACTTGAAACCTTATTGAGAATATGATAAGCTGATTCTAATGCATATCTCCAAAAGGATATTGGCAAGCTTGCAAAACCCATCATGGATCGAACCATGTCTAACAGAGTTCGATTCCTCCTTTCCGACACACCGTTATGTTGTGGTGTTCCTGGAGGAGTCCATTGGGAGAGAATCACATTCTCCCTTAAATATGTCACAAAGTCATTGGAAAGGTATTCGCCTCCTCGATCTGATCGAAGGATCTTAATACATTTTTTGTTTATTTTTTTATTTCTTTATGATATGTTTGACCATTTCAAACGATTCATATTTATGTCTCATAAGATAGACATAACCGAACCTAGAAAGGTCGTCTGTAAAAGTAATGAAGTAGTAATATCCACCTTTGGCACAAGTGCTCATTGGTCCACATACATCAGTATGTACTAGACTTAATAGCTCTTTCACCTTTTCCAGTAAAAGATGACTTAGTCATTTTACCAAGAAGACAGGATTCACAGGTAGTTAATGATTCGCAATCATCAACTCGAAGAATGCCCTCGTGAGTTAACCTGTTTAATCTGTTCTTATTGATATGACCCAGCCGATGGTGCCAAAGATAAATGTCTGTGACATCAGTTGTTCTAGGGCGCTTACTTGATTTGTACACTACATTCACAGGCTGTGATAATATAAATGCCATTAGATAAATGCCCAGTCATTACAGTGACTCCATTCATAATGATATTCAAAGTAACATCCTTTATTAAAATTTCATAATGACTTTTGGCCAGAAGGCCTACAGAAATTATGTTCAACAAGAACTCATAATGCCAGAACTGGAACTAATCTTTCATCGCCGACATTAAGGAATCTTTCATTGTCCTCAAATCTTTTAGTGACCTGTAGTCCCTGGAATGAATTTTAAATGTTAAAAGGACTCCCGGTATCTAATACCCAGGTCTGATTATCATATACAAAAAAATGACAAGGTGTTATCATACCTTGTTGAGCAACATCTTACCCCTTTTTCTTTTTCGGCCTGTTTGGATCAAGTGTGACAATGTAAAGAGGACAGTTCCTCTTTCAGTGCCCTTGCATCTTGCAATGAAAGTATTCAGCTTGACTTTTATCAACTTTCTTCTTCTGCATCTGACCCCTTATAGATGTCCTAGCATGTTGCACCTTTTTCTTATTCTTTTGCTTCTTCCCTTTCCCAAAGGGTTGACGCCCTACCTTAGATCCTTCAACCACATTAACCAAACCCTTAGAGAGCTAGTTATCCTTCTCAAAGTTCTGTAACAACCCCAACAAACCATGGTAGTTGACTACAGGCTTTGTCATTCGAAAATGAGTAAGGAAAGGTCGAAAGGATGGAGGCAAGGAATTCAGGATCGCATCTTTTCCCAACTGCTCATGTAGGGGAAAGCCGAGCTTGCTTAGCAGTTCTATCTTCTCGATCATGTACAATACATGATCAGTGACAGGAGATCCATCCCTCATTCGAGCATTAAAAATAGCACAACTAGTCTTGTGCCTTTCAACGTCGTCAGGTGTGCCGAAAGATTCATTCAACGCTTGAATGATTTCTTCTGGCTGAGCATTCTCGAACCGGCGACCGAATTCATCGTTCATTGCTGCTAGCATAATGCAACGTACGTTAGTTCTATCATTGAGCCACTTCTGATAAGTGTCTTTCTTAGAACTTTGTGTGTTTGCATCAGGTATCTTTGGTGCAGGATTATTAAGAATATATAGAATCCTCTCATGCTCAAGGACGATCTTAAGTTTTCTAAACCAGTTATTGAAATTTGAACCATTCAACTTGTCACTATCCAATAGGGACCTTAATGATAAATTAGTGGCCATTTTATTTATAAGAAAAACTAAAGTTTATTAGTATATAAATTGATTCAGTCTAAAGACTTGGACTTTAGTCTAAAGATTCTTCCACTATTTTGTTTAAATTGGTAGCCTCTACACCCCAATTCAAAGAATTATTCTTAATTCTTTAGCGGGCACTAAGATCTACATAGACTACATACAGGCCCAAGTGAAGCTTGGCCAACCCATATGCATCCAAGAGTAGGTTCAAAACCAATTGTTTCCCAAAATAATTCTTAGTGTTCAGTTTTGCCCTATGTACCTCTTCAGCAGGCATAGAGTGCCTCCACTGAAAGTTCTGGTTAGGTCCAACCGTTAAATGATATAATCAGTGTAACCTATCAATAGACAACCAAGCCCGAGTGAAGCTCGGCTCACCTGACTGTCTATTTAATAGTTACGCTGACTTATCATATAATGAATGATAATTCCGATGGTTTACAAGCACCAGGCATGGAGTGCCTCCAATGATTATCAAGACATCGGACTCATTATCACCCACCTTAATAGGAGGCTATGATCTAGTTATCATATAACCATTTCATTTTAATGACCTAATAATTTCAGATAATTTTATAATTTGAAGATAAATTGACTAATCAAGTTCTCCTATTGAATGTATGAAATCGGTAGAATGAAACAAGATTAAGTCAGGTTAAGTGGCACCTAAATCAGTCAGACTGATTCCTTACAGGCATGGGTCAATCCGAATTAGGTAAATGATCTGAATCATAATGGTTCACCACATTGACCAAGTAAGTGAGATCGATGGGAGGGATATGCCATTAACTCGTTAAAGATGCATCAATATGAGTAGCTCCCAATTAAAAACCATTCGATCGTTGATCCTAGAGCAACTTGCCAACTCACCTTGACATCATATGGTTAACCATTTCTGATTTGACCATCTAAGAGATTCATGCTCAACCACGGAGCCTAATCTACTTCCATTTGGTTTAATCAAAGAGAAGGACATGATAAACTACAACTATTGTTTGATTTAGAGCATTCTTAACCTAATCTAATTAGATTTGTTCAAATACTCTTTTAGTCCAGTTAATTTAAACCTTAGGGTCTAACCCTTTATGGATCCGATTTAGCTAACCCAAAAGATTAAATATATTTCATGTTTACATGTCATATATTTCAATCAAGCATCACATGTTTATGTTACTACTCATAATTCCTATATTTATATCATATCTAAAGAGATTATGAATTAACATTTGACATTCAAATTAGACTCTCATAAATATCTGTATGTTTCATAACATAGACATCATGCCATCATATATCATATCTATGTTTTATACTAAACATGCAAATATCATGCTTTTATACAACATCAATATATATCAAATATAAAACATCTTTTGAGAGTGTGTGTAATCTATGTTTTGATGCTTAAGCTCAATTTAAATTATCTTTGGATTGAGCATCAATGATAAAATAATAGCACGGTAATATGTCACAGAATACCTCATTGAATGGGTAATTTGGATTTTCAATCCATCTGTTACCATATAGCCTTGCGATTAGTTTTAGCCATAATTACATAATTAATAAGAATATTAATTTACATGCAATAAATTAGATCAATAAGAAACCATTGCTCTGATACCATTTGTTGGGAGAGTTAATCCCGAGGCATGCATATTTTAAAATTTGATAACAATTATCAATCCAGAAATTTAAAGATTACATATTAATCTTTCTAACATGCATCAAGATCATATCTTTGCCTTATATTATAAGATCGTTTGATCTAAGTATTGCATATAAATTAAATAATTAAGATCATATCTTAATCTTCAAGATGAGAAGTCATACTACTCATCTTGAAGTCTGCCTTAAGATCTAAGGATCAAATCACTCACCTTAAGAACAGTAGGTAAATCCTTTGTGCTCTACAGCCGTTCAATCGTCCGGCCTCTAGTTTGTCCACGCGAAGCCCCCGAATGATCTGATTCCCGAGAGTGCTAGCTCGCAGAAAAATAATTTTGCTGATCTTGAATTCTTCCACTTGAATCTTCCTCCAAGATCCACTAAGCTTTTGCTAACACTAAAATCACACCCAAATTTTCTGTTCTAACTCTTAGAACTAAACACTTGGTTCTAACTATTTAGAATTTTTTGATCTCTTTTGATCTTGTGTTGTATTATCTGGTGAGGGATGTCCTCTATTTATAGTTTCATATTAGCCAGCCTATTGAATTCTAACATTTAGAATTCCGCTGTTTTGTGAAAACCAAAGAGACATAAAATTCACATACTTATCAATGCATGAAGAGTTGTGTGGAGTATTCTTCCAAAGAGGCACATTAATTCACACGCTTGTCAATGCACGAAGAGTTGTGTGGAGTGTTCTTCCAAAGAGGCACATTAATTTATACACTTGTCAATGCACGGAAAGTTATGTGGAGTGCTCTTCTAAAGAGGTACATTAATTTACACTTATCAATGCACGGAGAGTTGTGTGGAGTGCTCTTCCAAAGAGGCACCTTTTAGCAAAATTTATTTTTCTTGAACTTAGGAATCATTTGAAGAAGACTAAAAGTTATAAATTAAATTCTGCATGAGAATTTAATTTCTCATGAGATAAGATTTTAGTTATCTCATCATGCAAGAAAACCTTTTTCACACATGGGGTTTGAATTTTTGGTTTTAAGCTAATTTGAATTTATTGGATTAAACCAATATAGATCATGGTCCTAGCTCAAATCAAATTTGGCTAATCCTGAATCTATTTAAATCCAAATCAAATCTAATTTTAAATCAATATTGAAAATTGATTAGTCCTTCTAATAGACTTAAACCAAATTGAATCTTATTCACTTGTACTTAATCCAATTGAGATAATTCAATCAATCAAATTGATTAATTAAATCATATACGATTCTCAATCGTTGATCAGCAATAGATCATCCTAGGAAACTTCTATGCGTGTGACTCTCTAGGTTCGAACCTAAGCCGGTAGTATAGAAACAATTTTCTATACTAATCGATGTGCCCATCTAGCAATGGAACCCGACGTCCGGATAGGTCGAAGAGTTGCCGAGCAAACTCCAAGAACCCTAAGAAATAGTTACCGTATAATTCATCCTCTTGACCACAAATGTTAAGGATGGCTTAAGAGCCTGTCAACTCTAAACAGCAAATTCATAAAGTGATTTCAATTTTAGTGATCATGTGACTTTCACATGAAGTGCCTTGGCCAAGGTATTGCTAAATTGAAACACAAGCATTTCTCCTTTTAACGGGATAGGTCAAATTCCATCTTGATCCATAATTGACTACCACAAGTACTTGACTGCACCCAGTAACCTTTTGTAGCTGGATTAGAAATCCAGATGGTCCGACACCTAAGTACAATAAGTTTCTTGTATGCCACTGGTTGTGATCTTCAGGTCTGAAGGATACTTATACCTATATCTTCGGATTAACTCTTGATAGTAGAGTATCCGAAAATGAGTCACGTTCGGTGAAATGTACTCCTACACTTTCACCTGTATGTCATACTAGTGTCTCTACACTCCTTAGTTAAGAGGACAACCAATAAATATGATATACAACGTCCTATAATTGATAGTACTATGGCCCTGTCATAGTATATCATTTGGTCGTGAACTCTTTTAAGGACCTTCAAAGATAAATCCTCCTTTATCGTGAAGGAAGATCCTGAGGGCTTCATTACTATTAGGAGTTTTAAGAAGATGTTCTTGTAATGAATAAACTGCCAAATAACTTTTATTAATATATCAATTTATATACAATTTACATCAGCACAATCATCAAATGATTGGCTTTAGGATACAATTCTCAACAGGCGCCACGTAGGAGATCTCGATTTTCACGGTGCCCGTAGTGGCGGTTTCGAATGCCTTGGTTGAGATGCCTCATCTTCACCCTGAGGCGGTTTTCCTTGGGAACAATGGAGTCATGGCGGCGCCATCCCTATTTGAAGCGCTCTTTCGCTTTCCCTTGGGAAACTTCGTCTTTCCATTTCCACAGCGATCTTGCTCAGCGTCTCTTGTGATTGAAGACATGGTAAGTCCGAGTGATCAAGCTTTGGAGGTGACCTTGGCGGACCTGGAGCAGATACGCTGTCTGTTCAAGATCCCCCATGATGTTACCCTGTCGCTTCCAACATTTGAGGACAGGGTAACATCTGGATTGGGGGACGGAGCATTCTGCTACGAGAAAAGTTTGAGGGAAGGCCTTAGGTTTCCTCTTCATCCGCTGGTGCGGGAGGTGATGAAGTTCTACAATATATGCTTTACCATGGTGGCTCCCAACAGTTGGTGCAACCTCATTGGGTTCATCTTGTTGTGCAACCGTGTTGGAGTGACCGCGACCCTCCCGATGTTTAGGGTGTGTTTCAATCTGGTCTCCGAGAGGGCCTCAGAGTGGCCCTACATCGGCCTCCGGAGATCCTTCAAGATGATCTTCGATAATCCGTCGTCGATAAAGGAGTGAAAGTCGCGATTCTTCATAGTCAAGGGGAATATCGGCTCGGATTTCCCTCGGGTGTGGGGACAGTACGCAACGGATCCAGAAGCGCACCCGAAGTTAACCGAGTCAAAAAAAAGGGATATGATCGTGTTGCGCAGCAGTCGAGCGCTTCCAGCCAGTGTCCTTCTATCGAAGGATGCTCTCTTTGCAGCCGGATTGAGCACCATCAATCCTCGTGGTGAGTATCACTTCATGGACGATAGCCTAATGTGGCTCCATTTTTTATTTTTGTGCGAACTAACAGGCAAATCATATTGCTCTTGCAGCCAAAAGGTCGGCGTTCGCAGACCAAATGAGGGAGGAGCTAGGAAAGCGCCGCAGGAGATCCGGCTCCAGCAGCAAGCATCAGGCCGAGAAGAGGTCTCGCCCCTCTGGCTCCCGCCTTAGTCAGGAAAGACGGTGATGATCGGCACTCCTCGTCTCCGCGGGCCAGAAGCATCGGAGTTCCGGTGGTGCATGATCCTTCGGCGCCGGAGGAGGGGCTGTCCGGAGGCAAAGATCGGGACGTCGCAGGAGTTTCGGAGGAAGCTGCTGGAATTTTCTCCCCACCTATTGTCGTTTTGTTCGATGACAGTGAGGGAGCAACGCCGGCTCATTTGGGGGCTCCCGCTGGTGAGGCGGCTCGGTCTCCCTTATTGGAGGCCTGTAGCTCGGAGAGGTTACAGGCGAAGGGGGGAGCGACCTCCGCCTCGCTCGAAGTGGGAGAAGTGGTTAGCTGCTGAGATTCGGCCTGGGCTGCTGGCGGGAGAGCCAGCAGGTGACGAAGGGGTGGTCGAACCTGCTGAACCATCGATCGAACCTCGCGGGGTGCTCATTGGTGAGGGGCCTTCCGCTGAGGTACAGGAGGCCCCGGGGGAAGCCGAAGTTCCCAAGGAGTCAGTCGAGGGAATGTTCAAGGAGGCAGAAGCAGAAGAGGGGGAAGAAGAGATGGAGGGGAAGAAGGAGGAGGGGAGCTGTCGAGCGATGGGGACGTTTGGACCGGGCTCCCCTCACCGGAGGTGAAATGCCTGAGGCTCCTCAGATGAGGGCCCTGGTGGAGGAGGCTGGCCAACCGAGGGCCTCATGGGTCGCGGGTTCCCAGATTGGCTCCCTGAGCGCAGACTTTCACTCACGTGACCCGAAGGTGAGTGCCATGTTCTCCGCTTTGATGCGGTCTGCGTTCTAAGGGGGAGAGGGTTCCTTGACAGGAGGGAATCATCTGGAGGACCTTGTCGAGATGGCTTTAGGCACACCGGGGTGCCGAATGAGGCTTTTCTTCTCCCCGAGATCGACGATTCTGCCCTTATGAGGATTGCCACGGATTATGCATCTCGGGTAAGTCGCCACACCGAAGTAGGGTCTTTAGTCGGTTAGTTCGACTGTATTTTTTATGTGTGCGATCCTTTTGCAGAATGCCCTGATCATGAGGGCGCTGAAATGGCGCTTGCATCTGGTTGTTGGAGCTTGGGCTCAGGCCCTCCAGGAGATCAGTCACCTCAAGGAGAGGGTGGATTCTACAGATAAACTCCCGAGCCCTGGTGGTCTTTCAGAGGGAGCTCGAGGAGGCTCATAGGGTTCTTGCAGTTGAGAGGGAAAGAGCCTCTCAACTTGCTACACAGGTTAGTGAGCTTCAAGGCTTCCGCGAGTAGTCCGAGAAGCTCAGTTTGGAGCTATCTCAGACCAAGGCGGAGCACGAGAGCAGGGTCAATTCTATGCAATAGTTCTTTAATAAGAGGTGGGACCAGCTGAAAGCCAGCCATGCCGAAGATAAAGGCAACTGGAGCAAAAGGCTCGAGGAGGAAGAGCATAGTGTCGGCGGCAGCAGGACCACCTCACCAGCTTGAATAAAGAGCTCGCCAACACAAAGGATCAGCTAAAGTGGTTGGATGAACGAGCTGCCTGACTATCTGACGAGCTTGACTTCGCCCGTCAAGAAATTGGAGACACCCAGTCCCGGGTGGACGAGTTAAAAGAGAGCCTTCGGCAAAACCAATCGGCTAAATCTAGGGCTCTCAATAGGTCCAAGTGCTGGAGGGTGAATTGGGTCGGGACGAGCAGTAGGGTGCTATTCGTTCAACCCATTTTGGTTTTCGGCTTCCGCTTTACTTGGCTCTTTGTCTGCAGTTGAACAAGATGGGCCAGGAGTTTCAGGGGCGGTTGGCGGCATTCGGAGAGGAGGCGGCCTCGAGGCACCGAAGGATCTCCGAATTGGAGAAGCAATTAGCCGAGGCAAATGCGTGGGCCTCTCAGCGGTGGAGGAGTACAAGAACTCTACTGAGTTTGCCGATGAACATAGGGCGGCCTGCACCGATGCATTTCAGCTCAACGAAGAGGAGGCATGGGCTAAGGTTGCTCAGACCTATCCTGACCTGGACTGTCTTGTTTGGAAACCGAGTATCATGAGACACACCCCGGGGGCTGAGGAAGACCTCGAAGCTGTTCTGGGAGTTGTCACTGCCGAGGTATCCTAGCGGGATACCACTAAGGAGGGGGGCCAAGCGACGTTCCCGCTGATGCTACCGCAGGAGACGCCGGGTCTGATCCCAAGCCTTGACCCTTTGGGGGCTCATATGTATTTTCTCTTTCTTTGGTTTTGTAGTTTGATCGGAAATCAATAAATGTGTCAGCTGTTTTCATTTGTTTGTCTCCCTTGGATGACTTCTTGTCTTAAATCTTCGTCCCAACTGCGAGTGCCGCTTGTTCGTTTTCTAGAAGGAACATTTTGGTCGAGGCCAAGGCATAGGGATAGCCCTAACAAGAGAGTCAACTGACAACGCAGCTTGGTACAAAAGGTGGGGGTTGAGAGACAATTTAACTCGGCTTAAGCCGAATGACGCAGTGGTTCGGCCAGGGCCGAAGAATGATGTGGCTCAACTAGGGCCGAGGGACGAAATTGCTCGGCTAGAGCCGAGGGATTAAATAGCTCGGTTAGGGCCGAGGGATGAAATAGCTCGGCTAGGACTGAGGGATGAAATGGCTCGCTAGGGCCGAGGGATGAAGTAGCTCGGCTAGGGTCGAGGGACAAAATAGCTCGGCTAGGGCCGAGGGCAGAAAGGCTCGGCTGGGCCAAGGTAGTCCCTTATCAGTGGCCAAACTGAGATCGCGTCCTCAACGAAAAGAGGGGAGTTCGCCCCCGAACAGGGGGTTTGTCGAACCTTCGCTGTCATCCCTTTATTCTTTTTGGTGAAAAGAGGGTTTTGCCTTCGCATCTATTTATTACCCTTATCAGTGTTTGTCTTTTCCAAGGCTGGTCGATTTTCATTTCATTGAAGTAGGTGGTACGGCTCTGCGGCTAGCAAAAGGTCGCCCAGTACTTTCCAACGAACCTCTGCTGTGTCGACCTTTTCAACGCAGGTCGCTTTGGCGTGTGGTGTTAGTGCTCTTTTGCCATTGGAGGATGTCGTTTTTGCAGGACGATCCCCCAGATCTGTCAGTATCTGCAAGATCGACGGACGGTTTTCTGCATTTAAAGCTCGTGATCCAGGATCAGTAATAATCTTTTGGCATGCGTCATGGCTTGGGCGACGTGCCTGGCGTGCATTGGGGGGCACCGTTTTCATTTCAGGAGGCCATGTGGTGGCGTGGGCTTGGCGTTTTAAGTCTCGGGGTTTCTAATAGCAGTTCCCGGCTCGTCTCACCTATAAAAAGGGGAAGGAGGGCTGTGTTGGGCCATCTTGAAGTTTTCTTTTCTGTGAATCATGAAGATACTCATGATGCCTGTCTCTCTGAGGTTTAGAGCGGGAGGACCAAGTTTTCCTCCTGCAAGTCGTCGTTGCCCTTCGAACAGTTGGGGCGATGAAGGAGCCACTGTGGGGTGGCTTGCCCTCAAGAAAGGAGCTCGGAGATCGTATGGAGAGCGCACAGGAGGTCCGCAGAGATCGCATGGAGAGCGCACATATATGCTTCCTGTGTGACCTTTGCGGTTCACCCTTTGGAACATAGGGTAGGAAGTCCACGCGTGCTCCCCATGGCTTGCGTTAATTTCTCCTCCTCCCCTGGCCCGGATCCCTGGGCTCGTCCGCCCGAGGAATCTTTTGCCACGTGAGGAGGGGGTGATGGTGTGTCGTCCGCTAGTACATTGCCTTTCGACTTGGGCAATGGCTAGCTGTACACACTAGATTTGGGGGAGTGCCCTGGTATCAGGGCCCGCGATCTTCCCTCCTACCTCATCGGGGGGCCCTTCGGTTGGGTGGTTTGGGATAAAAGCCCGTCCACCCTTTCTGATTTCTCTGATATCTCGGTTGGGACGCCGAGATATCATTATTAACTGAACCTGGTCGCAACGGTTGGGCCATGTCGTCCGCTCATTATCGGTGCAGCTGATTGGCCCATAGCTTGCCTGATTTGTTGGACCGGATGCCGAAGCATCATAGTCGCCCGAAGCTGCTTTGGAGCAGTTTTCCCGAGTTATGTACCCGTTTTTATTTCATGCATTTCAATGCACTTGTAATGCCTCTCAGGCGGTTGTAATTTGATTCGATGTTAATGAAATAAAGGAAGTTTTGTTCTTTCCCCTAGTTTCTATTTCTTTTGTGCCGAGAGTTGTTGTTGGCGATGAAACGAGGCGCAGGGATATCGCTCGTACTTGTCAGAGGATTCCGCGCTATCCAACCTAGCCGGGGCTCATAGGCTGCCCGAATTCGGGTGGAACCCTGGAGATTGTTTGATAGTTCCTTGCTTTGGCCGAAGCTCAGAGATTTATTACTCGGCCCTGTCGAGGTTCAAAGACTCATGATTCGGCGTAGCGAGGTTCGGGGATTTATGGCTCGGCCCTACCGAGGTTCAGAGATTTGTTGCTCGGCCCTGCCGAGGTTCGGAGAATTGTTGCTCGGAGGGATGACTTGTTCGCACCGAGATTCCCGATGTTTGGTTCCTGTGAGGTTCGGTGCAGAGCGCCAAGGCGGAACGGGCGGCGCATGGGTACGCCCGATATTTATGATTTGGCTACTTCCGAGGGAAGCGAGTCAGCGTCATGCTGACACTCTTTCTTTTTCGTATTTTCGAAGGGTGGTCGATTTAAGGCAATTCGGAGGAGTTTTGAAAGCATTTACTCCGCGAGGGCCCGGCAGATCGGGAGGAACCCAATTTCTAGAGAAGGAGGGGGGTTCCGAGTAACTCGTCGACGTTTACCGATACCCCTCAAGAGGGGGCACGGCCCTTTGGGTCCTGTGGTCGCCAGCTGAAGTGGTGACACATGGCGAATTCTCATAAGTCAGTATTTATGACCCGACTGATCAGATACCCGTCTGAGGGGTATAAATACGGACGAGAGGGATGCCAGCGTTCACTATCCTTTTGGTTAGCCTCTCAACAGCTCCCGATATGGCTTCTCAGGGTGGAGAGCAATCATCCAATAAATCTGGTGTAGTTAACGGCTGTCGTGGGGGCTCCCAGAGGAGCCGTTCCGCTGTGATGGTCGATGGCCTGGCCTTGGCGTCAACCTTCGCAAGCCACGAGCAGCTTGAGAAGGTGGTCGAGGAGTATCTTGTCATCTCCACGAGGGAGGCCGAGGCCCTTCGCCGGGTCATAGACTAGTAGAAGGGGGAGATCACATCACCCGCCAGCGAGTTGCCGAGCTATCCCGGCATGTGGAAGACTTGATAGCTCCTGGTGGGAGACGTTAGGCCTCTGCGAAGGCCATTTTTCTTTCTTTTCTGTACTTTTCTCTTCCAATAAATAAATAAAGAAAAAAGTCTTTTTTGGTAGTTTCTTGCTCTCTGATGATATCGTCGTTCAGTTCATAAAAGAGGAAAAACCGCTCGTTTCTGTTTGAACCGATGGGGAACCTGGGTGGTCCTGTTGGCTTACGCGCTAAGTCATGGTCTCTTTTGTAGAGCGAGATAGGCGTTTGGGCGGTAAGATACAGTGATATCGTCCGGGGTTTTAGCAGTAGGGGGGATTCCTCGATTTTGTCTGGGGTTCGTGGGCGGCCGTGTAGGGCCTGCCGAGGCCTTTAGGGATTTGCTAAAGGCGCAGACTTTGTGTCTGTTGGCGGTTTTGCACGGTACGCATTTTTCAAACTGGCCGAAGTTCTGGGGACTGTTCGGAAGTCCTTTGGCTTTAATCGAGGTTTGCGTGCTTCGGTTTTTGCCGGGGCTTTAGGATTCATCACTAGGCCCAACCGAGTTTCGGGAGATTTATGGCTCGGCTCCGCCGAGGTTTGCAGAATTGTTGTTCGGCCTGCCGAGGTTCGGAGAATTGTTGCTTGGCCCTGCCGAGGTTCGAAGAATTGTTGCTCGGCCCAGCCGAGGTTCAGAGAATTGTTGCTCAGCCCTACCGAGGTTCGAAGAATTGTTGCTCGGCCCAGCCGAGGTTCGGAGAATTATTGCTCGGCCCTGCCGAGGTTCGGAGAATAGTTGCTCGGCCCAGCCGAGGTTCGGAGAATAGTTGCTCGGCCCAGCGAGGTTCGGAGAATTGTTGCTCGGCCCACCCGAGATTCGGAGAATAGTTTCTTGGCCCAGCCGAGGTTCGGAGAATAGTTTCTCGACCCAGCCAAGGTTCGGAGAATTGTTGCTCGGCCCAGCCAAGGTTTGAAGAATTGTTGCTCGGCCCAGCCGAGGTTTGGAGAATTGTTGCTCAGCCCTACCGAGGTTCGGAGATTCCCTGTTTAAACAGGTAACTCGGTCGTGCCGAGGATTGGTAAGCAGCATCTGTTTCTTTTCATAATTTTTGGTGATATAATTTGTGGTGATTTATGTCATAAATTATGAAACAAGTGCTGACAAAAATTTAAGAAGTCGAGCCTATAGAGGGCGTACCCTACTGATGATACTTGCGGAGATTATCCGAATTCCACGTCCGAGGGATGGATCTTCTGCTTAGATCTTGCAGCTTGTAGGTCCCAGGTCTGACGATCTCCGCTACTTGGTAAGGGCCTTCCCAATTTGGGACCAGCTTTCCTTGCTCTAGCGATTTGAGATAGATGCTTTCTGGAGAACAAGGTCGCCAGGCAAGAAAGCTTTCCCTTTGACTCTGGAGGCATGGTAGTGGGCCACTCTTTGCTGGTAGGCAGCCATTCTGATCCGAGCTTTTTCTCTAATCTCCTCTACCAGGTCAAGGTTGGTGCGGAGCTGCTCATCGCTGGCTTCCTCCGAGTAACTTTCCACCCGCAGAGAAGGGAGCCCTATCTCCACGGGGATGACGGCCTCTGTACCGAAGGCCATTCGGAATGGGGTTTCGCCTATGGGTACTCTCGGGGTGGCGCGGTAGGCCCACAGGACATGATGCAATTTGTTTGCCCACCTGCCTTTGGGCTCTGGAGAGTCGAGCTTTGATCCTTGAAGCAGAGTCCGATTGGTTACTTCGGCTACTCCGTTGGCCTGTGGATGCCCGACTGAGGTAAGGCGGTGGTGGATCTCGTGCTCCTCGCAGAACTGACGAAATTTTGGATTATCGAATTGTCTGCCATTGTCAGTGATGATGGTGTGCGGGAGGCCGAAGCGGCAGATGATAGACTTCCACACGAAGTCCTTGGCCCGAGCCTCGGTTATTTGTGCAACTGCCTCCGCCTCGACCCACTTAGTGAAGTAATCGATGGCGACAAACAAAAATTTTTGCTGCCCCGTGGCAAGCGAAACGGGCTAAGAATGTCCATCCCCCACTTGGCAAAGGGCCAGGCGGAGGAAATGGGGACCAAGCTGGCGGAGGGGAGCCTCTGAATACTAGAGTGTCTTTGGCATGGGTCGCAAGCTCGGACAAGGTCGTCTGCATCCTTCTGCATGATCGGCCAGTAGTAACCTTGATGCAGCACCTTGTGGCACAGGGATCGGCTTCCCAGGTGGTTGCCACAAATCCCCTCGTGTACCTTCCGAAGGGCATAATCAGCTTCAGATGGACGGAGGCATCTAGCAACGGCATGGAGAAGGACCGCTTGTAAAGCTGGTCATCAATTAGCACGTAGTGGGTGGCTTAGTTTTAGCCTTCTAGCTTCCCTTCGATCGGCCAGGAGCAACCCTTCTTTGAGGTACTTCAGGATGGGGTCGAACCATGATGGTTTGGCCTCAACTTGCATCACTCGGTTGGCTTCCGCGATACTAGGTCTCTCCAAGGTCTCCAGGTGAATTTTTGTTCGGCGTCCATTGACTCCGCGGTCGCTAGCCGAGACAGCAGGTCGGCACGGGCATTTTCAGATCTAGGAATCTGAATGATCTCAAATTTGGGGAAATGTGAGAGTAGGCTCCACATCTCTTGGAGATATCGGATCATGTTCGGTTCTCAAGCCTCAAACTCCCCTCGACGTGACCTGCCACCAGCTGGGAGTTGGTGAAGGCATTCAGTTTCTCACCTTAAGGCTGCGGGCGATCCGAAGACCGGCCAACAGGCTTCATACTCAGCTTCGTTGTTGGAGGCTGGGAAGGAGAAGCGGAACACCATACTCAAAAGTTACCCCCTCCGGGCTGGTGAGGACCAAGCCCGCTCCGGAGCGATGAGCGTTGGATGACCCGTCGACATGGAGGAGCCATCGGGTGCCAAGTTTTGGTTTCTCGGGGGAGTCAGGGGTGGAGCCGTCCTCCGGGATGGTACATTCGAGGAGGAAGTCGGCTAGCACCTGAGCTTTGATGGCCGGGCAGGCTGAAATCGGATGTCATGCTCGCTCAGCTCGACGGCCCATTTAGTCATTCTCCCTGATGTCTCCGGACGGTGGACCACCACCTTGATAGGTTGGTTAGTCAGGACCGTCACAGAATGTGCCTGGAAGTATGGCCGCAACTTCCGAACAGAGGTGATCAAGGCCAACACCATCTTCTCAATCTGGCTATACCTCGTCTTCGCGTCACGAGCAGTTTGCTGACATAATAAATTGGCTTCTGGGCCTTGTTTTCCACTCTGACCAGCACTGAACAAACGGCACCTTCGAAGACAGCCAGATATAGGAACAATGTCTCCCCAGGATCTGGACTGCTGAGGAGTGGGGGAGAGCCGAGGTACTTCTTGAGGTCTTCAAATGATTTTTGGCATTCGGAAGTCCATTGGAAATTTTTAGCCGACCAGAGAGTTTTGAAGAAGGGGAGGCATCTTTCGGCAGAGCGCGCCACGAAGCGGTTAAGGGCGCTATCCTCCCGGTTAGGCGCTGGACTTCTTTAATTGACGCGGGGGCGCCATCTGCTGGAGAGCTTGAATCTTTTGGGGGTTAGCTTTGATACCTCGCTGGGAGACCATGAAGCCGAGGAACTTCCGGAGTTAACGCCGAAGGCGCACTTAGTTGGGTTGAGCTTCATCTGATATTTGCGAAGTGTCACGAAGCTCTCCGAGAGATCCTTGATGTGCTATGATGCCTCTTTTCTTTTAACCAGCATGTCGTCGACGTATACCTCCATATTCCGGCCGATTTGTTCCTTGAATACTTTGTTGACCAGCCTTCGGTAGGTGGCTCCTGCATTTTTAAGACCGAAAGGCATAACACGGTAACAGTAAGTACCTCGATCGGTTATGAAGGCGGTCGTTTTCTCATCTTCGGGGGCCATCCAGAACTGGTTGTAGCCGGCGTAGGCATCCATGAACGTCAACATTTGGTGGCCCGAGGTGGCATCCACAAGTTGATCAATCCGGGGGAGAGGGAAGCTGTCCTTCGGGCATGCTTTGTTGAGGTCGGTGAAGTCGATGCAATCTGCCACTTGCCGTTCGATTTCTTCACCATGACGACATTTGACAGCCAATTTGGGTAATTTACCTCTCGGATGAAGTTCACCTTGATGAGTTTATCGACCTCCTCTTCAATAGCTCTCTGCCGTTCTGGGCAAAGCTCCTCTTCTTTTGCTTGACGGGCCGATACGTCTCGTCCACGTTAAGGCGGTGGACGAGAACTTCGGAGCTGATTCCTGGCATGTCAGAGGTGGACCAGGTGAAGACATCGGCGTTGCTTTGGAGAAATTCGATCAGCTCCCACCGAGGTTTGCCTTTCAGTAGCGACCCGATCTTTATGGTTCGGTCGGGACGAGCCTCGTCCAGTGGTACTTCCTCAAGTTCTTCGGCTGGTTCCCCCGTTGCTCGATGAAGTCTTCCCGAGCATCCAGCCCATCAACCTCAGGCATTCGGGACTGAAGGATGGTGACAAAACACTGCCGAGCCATTGTTTGGCTTCCTCGGACGACACCAATTCCTCGCCCGATGGGGAATTTCATAGATAGGTGTGGGATAGAGACAACGGCTTTGAGAAACATCAGCCCAGGTCTTGCAAATATGGTATTGTAGGGTGACCTGAGCTTAGTCACTAGGAAGTCTATGTGAACAGTGGCCACAAGGGGCCAGGCTCCTGCCCGAACCGTTAAGGTTACGACCCCTTCCGGGATGATAACATTGCCGGTGAACCCCATTAGGGTGGAGTCCACGGCTCGAAGGTTTTCCATGAGCAATCTCATCTTGGCAAACACATCGAGGTACAAAAATTCACGGAGCTTCCACTATCAACAAGGATCTGGCTTACATCGTAGTTATTTAAATTGAGGGATACAACCAGTGTGTCGTCATGTGGGAACTGTATCCCTTGGAGATCATCGTCGGAGAAAGAGAGCTCACTCGTTCGTGCTCTCTTTGGCGCTGAGCCTTCATTATCATTTCTGGAGCTTGAGCCATCGGCCTCTTCAATCACGTTAATATGGCCGATCACAGATGGATTGGGAGGAGGAGGAGGCTGCTGAGGCTCGGGTTGGTGGTCACCTCCTTGTCCTGGCTCAGGCGCCCTCCTGAATTGGTTCAGTCAGCCCCGCTGGATCAGTCTCTCAATTTCATTATTTAGCTGCCAGCATTCCTCAGTGTCGTGGCTGTGCTCCCGGTGATAGCGGCAGTATTTGGTGGCATCCCTCCGAGTTGGGTTCCCTCGGAGAGGGGTTGGCCGGGGGAGCTGGCGTTCTATCTCTATGAGAATTTGCGCCCTGGGTACAGTTAGTGGGGTGTACCGATCGAATCGCCTGGGCGGGCTCCAGAGCGATTTCTTGGCGGCGGCAGGGGAGCTCTTTGGCGGCGAGGCGGGCTTGGCTGATGGATCGGTCGGTGCCTGTTCAAACCTTTAGGCTCTCTCTTCTTTTCCAGCTAGACGCGGGCAGCTCTCCGTGACTCCTCGATCCTGGCGTATTTATCTGCCAAGGCCATCATATCGGAGAGGTTCGGGGAGTAGCTGACTTCCATCGCCAGGTAGAAGTTGCTCTCCTTTAAAACTCTCCATGCTAGGGCGGACATAGCCACCTCATGATTAAGGTGGTCCACCTCCAGCATGGCCTTGTTGAAACGGCCAAGGTAATTTCTCAAGGACTCCCCTCTCTCTGCTTAACTTCAGAGAGGGAGTCGGACCTTCGCTGGTGACAGCGGCTACTAACGAACTGGCCAATAAAAAGATGGCTCAGCTCGTTGAATGAATCAACGGAACCTGGTTTCAAGGTGTTAAACCAGGTTCAGGCAGATCCTCTGAGGGTGGAAGGGAAGGCGCAGCAGAGGATCGTGTCTGATGCTCTGTGGAACATCATTATTGACCGGAAGCTACTGAGATGATTATCCGGATCAGAAGAGCCATGGTAGGGCTCGATGGCGGGTAGCTTAACATGGAAGGGAATCACTTCCTTCATGATCCCTTTGGAGAAAGGGATGCCCTGCTCTGCCTTGGGCTGAGGCGGATGGGCCTGCTTGGCGGCGTCCAGCTCCTGACGCATTTCCCATATTTATCGGCGGATCTCCTCTTCAGATGTAAGAGGAGGAGCTAGGTGAGGAGAGCACAGGGACGGCATCGAATCATGATGGGAGGACACCGGGGAGAGGGACCGGGCCCGCCGAGATCTGGGAGGATCCCTGTTGTAGCCACCTCGTGGGACTGGTTTGTCCCCCTTGGGTCGGTGCGGGGGTCCGCGGCTCCATGCAGACCAGAGGAGGAGGTGGCTGGAGAGAAAGGGGCAACGACCTCTTCAGGGAGGCGTGGAGCAAGGGCAATTGCGAGGCGCTCCTGAACTAGATGGGTCAGGGCTTGGACCTGCTAGACCAGTGTGGTGAACTGGTCCTAGGTCACCGGGATGGCTGGCGGCGATGGGGTCTCGATGGGTGGCGACTGCAGTGCCACGCTGCTCATCGGATCAGGTCTCGGGGAGGCGACCTGGTCCTGGGCTTCAGAAGTTGCCCTTCTCCGATTAGCCATTGGAGAGGTTTTCTTCTGGATCGAGATCCTTGTCTCCTTTCTTTAAGTTTTAATGGGACTTGAGGCCCTTCCTCTAGCGCCAATCTGTTGCCGCCGGGATCTGTCCTTCGACTCGGGCGTGGTCGGTCTCCTGACATGGGCTTCCTCCTGGAAGGACCTGCATAGAAGTCCTCACGCGAGAGGCGTTGGGGGTGGCCCTCCGCGGAAGACCCTCCGATGCTTAAGTCAGTGGGGATCGACGATCAACAGAAATCAGAAGAAGGATCTCTCTGGGGAGTCCCTCCAGGGGTGGCCAATCGGGAGCTCTGGGGAGCACCGACGAGCAGTGAAGGTGAAAGAGAGTCAGTGAAAGTGAGAGTGAGCCAGAAGCTGTGAGCGCATACCTGAGAGAATCTGGGAATGTCATATTTATAGGCAATCACCTGGATCTTGAGCGCCTTCTAGAAGGTTCGAAGGTTGTTAGGATACGGAGATGATTCGAATCAAGCTGTTGTAAGGCCGATGGGATCCGTATCTTGTTCGTTGAAAGATTGACGGCTGGGAGAGCTCTTTGATGGCCTGAGATCTGATGAGTGCGTAGGTCCCATGCAGTAATTCTAGATCCTAGACCACTCCTCGATATGATTCTTTGTTTGGGATTCTGTTAAGCTAGGCCTGGGCTCTCCCGCGTTAAGTTCCACGGAGGTGTGTGTCGAGCCATGGATTGCTCGGAGGAGCCGAGCTATGGAAGCTCGGGGAAGCCGAGCTATGGGTAGCTTAGGGAAATCGAGTATGGAAGCTCGGGGAAGCCGAGCTATGGAAGCTCGGGGAAGCCGAACTATGGATAGCTCAAGGAAGCCGAGCTATGGAAGCTCGGGGAAGCCGAGCTATGGGTAGCTCAGGAAAATCAAGCTATGAGTAGCTCGGGGAGGCCGAGCTATGAGTAGCTCGGGGAGGCCGAGCTATGGAAGCTCGGGGAAGCCGAGCTATGGGTGGCTCAGAAAAATCGAGCTATGGAAGCTCGGGGAGGCCGAGCTATGGAAGCTCGGGGAAGCCAAACTATGTGTAGCTCGAGAAAGCCAAGCTATGGAAGCTCGGGAGGCCGAGCTATGGAAGCTCGAGGAAGCCGAACTATGGGTAGATCGAGGAAGCTGAGCCATCGAAGCTCGGAAAAATCGAGCTATGAGTAGATCGGGGAGGCCAAGCTATGGGTAGCTCGGGGAAATCGAGCTATGAGTAGCTCGGGGAGGCCGAGCTATGGAAGCTCGAGGAAGCCGAGCTATAGATAGCTCGGGGAAATCGAGCTATGAGTAGCTCGGAGAGGCCGAGCTATAGAAGCTCGGGGGAACCAAGCTATGGGTTGCTCGACCCGTTGGACCACATTAGTTAGCTCGTTCTTCATGGGCGTAATGTAGCAGGCGGGGGGATGGGGCTGATCTTAGCCCCTTCGCACGGTTATCAACGCAATGGCGATTTTACCCCTCAACACGTTCTGTTGCCGCCGGGATCTATCCTCCGACTCGGGTGCGGTCGGTCTCCTGACCTGGGCTTTCTCCTGGACGGACCTGCATAGAAGTCCTCACGCGAGAGGCATTGGGGGTGGCCCTCCGCGGAAGACCCTTCGATGCTCAAGTCAGTGGGGATCGACGATCAATAGAAATCAGGAGAAGGATCTCTCTAGGGAGTCCCTTCAGGAGTGACCAATCGGGAGCTCTGGGGGAGCGCCGACGAGTAGTGAAGGTGAAGAGAGTGAGGTAAAGTGAGAGTGAGCCAGGAGCTATGAGCGCATACCTGGGAATGTCTTTTTTATAGGCAATCATTTGGATCTTGAGCGCCTTCTGGAAGGTTCGAAGGTTGTTAGGATACGGAGATGATTCGAATCAAGCTGTTGTAAGGCCAGTGGGATCTGTATCTTGTTCGTTGAAGGATCGACGGCTGGGAGAGCTCTTTGATGGCTTGAGATCTGATGAGTGCATAGGTCCCAGACAGTAATTCTAGATCCTAGACCACTTCTCGATATGATTCTTTGTTTGGGATTCTATTACGCTAGGCCTGGGCTCTCCCGCGTCGAGTTCCATGGAGGTGTGTGTCGAGCCATGGATTGATCGGGGGAGCGAGCTATGGAAGTTCGGGGAGGCCGAGCTATGGAATCTCGAGGAGGCCGAGCTATGGAAGCTCAGGAAAGCCGAGCTATGGAAGCTCGGGGGGGCCAAGCTATGGAAGCTCGGGGAGGCCAAGCTATGGAAGCTCGGGAAGGCCGAGCTATGGGTGGCTCGGGAAAGCTGAGCTATGGAAGCTCGGGGAGGCCGAGCTATGGAAGCTCGAGGAAGCCGAACTATGGGTACCTCGAGGAAGCCGAGCTATGGAAGCTCGGGGAGGCCGAGCTATGGGTAGCTCGGGGAAATCGAGCTATGAGTAGCTCGGGAAGGCCGAGCTATGGAAACTTGGGAAGGCCAAGCTATGGAAGCTTGGGGAAGCCGAGCTATGGGTAGCTCGGGAAAATCGAGCTATGAGTAGCTCGGGGAGGCTGAGCTATGGAAGCTCGGGAGAACCGAGCTATGGGTTGCTCGACCCGTTGGACCACATTAGTTAGCTCGTTCTTCATGGGCGTAATGTAGCGGGCGGGGGGATGGGGCTGATCTTAGCCCCTTCGCACGGTTATGAACGCAATGGCAATTTTACCTCTCAACACATGCCCCCCACTTCCTAGTTCGAAGCGTAGGTTCGGGCGTAGGGAGTATAGACTTAGGTGGCGCAATCCAAATGGGGGGACGCGTATTTGACAGCCTACGCAATGATGCCCTAATTAATGCCGTGGGGTCATCTTGCCTTTTCGAGGTGGATCCATCGTTCCTTAGGAGCGAAGGCAACGACTGGGGAGGCACCACATAGGAGATCTCGATTTTCATGGCGCCCGTAGTGGCGGTTCCAGATGCCTTGGTTGAGACGCCTCATCTTCACCCTGAGGCGGTTTTTCTTGGGAAAAATGGAGTCGTGGCGGCACCATCCCTATTTGAAGCACTCTTTCGCTTTCCCTTGGGAAACTTTGTCTTTCCGTTTCCACAGCGATCTTGCTTAGCGTCTCTTGCGATTGAAGACATGATGAGTCCGAGTGATCAGGCTTCAGAGGTGACCTTGGCGGACCTGGAGCGGATACGCCGTCTGTTCAAGATCCCCCAGATGTTACCCTGTCGCTTCCGATGGTTGAGGACAGGGTAACATCCGGATTGGGGGACGGAGCATTCTGCTACGAGAAAAGTTTGAGGGCAGGCCTTAGGTTTCCTCTTCATCCGCTGGTGCGGAAGGTGATGAAGTTCTACAATATATGCTTTACCATGGTGGCTCCCAACAGTTGGCGCAACCTCATTGGGTTCATCTCGTTGTGCAACCGTGTTGAAGTGACCGCGACCCTCCCGATGTTCAGGGTGTGTTTCAATCTGGTCTCCGGAAGGGCCTCAAGGTGGCCCTACATCGGCCCCCGAAGATCCTTCAAGATGATCTCCGATAATCCATCGTCGATAAAGGAGTGGAAGTCGCGATTCTTCATAGTCAAGGGGAATATCGGCTCGGATTTTCCTCGAGTGTGGGGACAGTACGCAAAGGATCCAGAAGCGCACCCGGAGTTAACCGAGTCGGAGAAAAGGGATCTGATCGTGTTGCGCAGCAGTCGAGCGCTTCCAGCCAGTGTCCTTCTATCGGAGGACGCTCTCTTTGCGGCCGGATTGAGCCCCGTCGATCCTCGCGGTGAGTATCACTTCACGGCCGATAGCCTAATGTGGCTCCATTTTTTATTTTTGTGTGAAATAATAGGCAAATCATATTGCTCTTGCAGCCGAAAGGTCGGCGTTCGCAGACCAAATGAGGGAGGAGCTAGGAAAGCGCCGCAGGAGATCTAGCTCCAGCAGCAAGCATCGGGCCGAGAAGAGGTCTTGCCCCTCCGGCTCCCACCCTAGGGGGGTCAGGAAAGACGGTGATGATCGGCACTCCTCGTCGCGCGGCCTGGAAGCATCGGAGTTCCGGCGGCGCATGATCCTTCGGTGCCGGACGAGGGGCTGTCCGGAGGAAAAGATCGGGACGTCGCAGAGTTTTGGAGGAAGCTGCTGGAATTTCCTCCCCACCTGTTGTCATTTTGTCCGATGACGGCGAGGGAGCAACGCCGGTTCATTTGGGGGCTCCCGCGAGTGAGGCGGCTCGGTCTCCCTAATTGGAGGCCGGTAGCTCGGAGAGGTTACAGGTGGAGGGGGGAGCGACCTCCGCCTCGCTCGAAGCGGGAGAAGTGGTTGCGACTGCCGAGATTCGGCCTGGGCTGTTGGCGGGAGAGCCAGCAGGCGACGAAGGGGTGGTCGAACCTGCTGAACCATCGATCGAACCTCGCGGGGTGCTCATTGGTGAGGGGCCTTCCACTGAGGTACAGGAGGCCCCGGGGGAAACCAAAGTTCCCGGGGAGTCAGTCGGGGGAATGTTTGAGGACGCAGAAGCAGAAGAGGGGGAAGAAAGAGATGGAGGGGAAGAAGGAGAAGGAGGGGAGCCGTCGAGCGATGGGGACGTTCGGACCGGGGCTCCCCTCGCCGGAGGCGAAATGCCCGAGGCTCCTCAGATGAGGGCCCTGGTGGAGGAGGCTAGCCAACCAAGGGCCTCATGGGTCGCGGGTTCCTAGATTGGCTCCCTGAGCGCAGACTTCCACTCACGTGACCCGGAGGTGAGTGCCATGTTCTCCGCTTTGATGCAGTCTGCGTTCCAAGGGGGAGAGGGTTCCTTGACAGGAGGGAATCATCCAGAGGACCTTGTCGAGATGGCCTTTAGGCACACCAGGGTGCCGAATGAGGCTTTTCTTCTCCCCGAGATCGACGATTCTGCCCTTACGAGGATTGCCACGGATTATGCGTCTCGGATAAGTCGCCACACCGAAGTAGGGTCTTTAGTCGGTTAGTTCGACTGTATTTTTTATGTGTGCGATCCTTTTTACAGAATGCCCTGATCATGAGGGCGCTGAAATGGCGCTTGCATCTGATTGTTGGAGCTTGGGCTCGGGCCCGCCAGGAGATCGGTCACCTCAAGGAGAGGGTGGATTCTACAGATAAACTCTCCCGAGCCCTAGTGGTCTTTCAGAGGGAGCTCGAGGAGGCTCGCAGGGTTCTTGCAGTTGAGAGGGAAAGAGCCTCTCAACTTGCTACACAGGTCAGTGAGCTTCAAGGCTTCCGCGAGCAGTCCGAGAAGCTCAGTTTGGAGCTATCTCAGACCAAGGCGGAGCATGAGAGCAGGGTCAATTCTATGCAACAATTCTTTAATAAGAGGTGGGACCAGCTGAAAGCCAGCCATGCCGAAGATAAAGGCAACTCGAGCAAAAGGCTCGAGGAGGAAGAGCATAAGTGTCGACGGCAGCAGGACCACCTCACCCGCCTGAATAAAGAGCTCGCCGGCACAAAGGATCGGCTAAAGTGGTCGGATGAACGAGCTGCCCGACTATCTGACGAGCTCGACATCGCCCGTCAAGAAATTGGAGACACCCAGTCCCGGGTGGACGAGTTAAAAGAGAGCCTTCGGCAAAACCAATCGGCTAAATCTAGGGCTCTCAATAGGGTCCAAGTGCTGGAGGGTGAATTGGCCCATCGGGACGAGCAGGTAGGGTGCTATTTGTTCAACCCATTTTGGTTTTTCGGCTTCTGCTTTACTTGACTCTTTGTCTGCAGTTGAACAAGATGGGCCAGGAGTTTCAGGGCGGTTGGCGGCATTCAGAGAGGAGGCGGCCTCGAGGCACAGAAGGATCTCCGAATTGGAGAAGCAATTAGCCAAGGCAAATGCGCGGGCATCCTCAGTGGTGGAGGAGTACAAGAACTCTACCGAGTTTGCCGACGAACGCAGGGCGGCCTGCACCGATGCATTTCAACTCGACGAAGAGGATGCGCGGGCTAAGGTTGCTCAGACTTATCCTGACCTAGACCTGTCCTGTTTGGAAACCGAGTATCATGAGACACACACCCCGGGGGCCGAGGAAGACGAATATGGAGAGATTTCTGACGTCGACCTCGAAGCTGTTCTGGGAGTTGACGTCGCCGCCGAGGTATCCCGGCGGGATACCGCTGAGGAGGGGGGGCCAAGCGACGTTCTCGCTGGTGCTGCCGCAGGAGACGTCGGGTCTGATCCCAAGCCACTCTGAGGCCCTTCCGGAGACCAGATTGAAACACACCCTGAACATCGGGAGGGTCGCGGTCACTCCAACACGGTTGCACAACGAGATGAACCCGATGAGGTTGTGCCAACTGTTGGGAGCCACCATGGTAAAGCATATATTGTAGAACTTCATCACCTCCCGCACCAGCGGATGAAGAGGAAACCTAAGGCCTGCCCTCAAACTTTCCTCAAAGCAGAACGCTCCGTCCCCCAATCCGGATGTTACCCTATCCTCAGCCGTCGGAAGCGACAGGGTAACATCCTGTGGGATCTTGAACAGAGGCGTATCCGCTCCAGGTCCGCCAAGGTCACCTTCGAAGCTTGATCACTCGGACTCACCATGTCTTCAATCGCAAGAGACGCTAAGCAAGATTGCTGTGGAAACGGAAAGACGAAGTTCCCCAAGGGAAAGCGAAAGAGCGCTTCAAATAGGGATGGCGCCGCCACGACTCCGTTTTTCCCAAGGAAAACCGCCTCAGGGTAAAGATGAGGCGTCTCAACCAAGGCATCCGGAACCGCCACTACGGGTGCCGTGAAAATCGAGATATCCTACGTGGCGCCTCCCCAGTTGTTGCCTTGCTCCTAAGGAACGATGGATCCACCTCGAAAAGGCAAGACGGCCCACGGCATTAATTAGGGCATCATTGCGTAGGCTGTCAAATACGCATCCCCCCATTCGGATTGTGCCACCTAAGTCTATACTCCCTATGCCCGAACCTACGCTTTGAACTAGGGAGTGGGGGGAATGTGTTGAGGGGTAAAATCATCATTGCATTGATAACCGTGCGAAGGGGCTAAGATCAGCCCCATCCCCCCGCCCGCTACATTACGCCCATGAAGAACGAGCTAACTAATGTGGTCCAACGGGTCGAGCAACCCATAGCTCGGTTCCCCCGAGCTTCCATAGCTCGGCCTCTCCAAGCTACTCATAGCTCGATTTTCCCGAGCTACCCATAGCTCGGCTTCCCGAGCTTCCATAGCTCGGCCTTCCCGAGTTTCCATAGTTCGGCCTCCCCGAGCTACTCATAGCTCGATTTCCCCGAGCTACCCATAGCTCGGCCTCCCCGAGCTACTCATAGCTCAATTTCCCCGAGCTTCCATAGCTCGGCTTCCTCGAGCTACCCATAGTTTGGCTTCCCCGAGCTTCCATAGCTCGGCTTCCTCGAGCTACCCATAGTTTAGCTTCCCCGAGCTTCCATAGCTCGCCTCCCCGAGCTTCCATAGCTCGATTTCCCTGAGCCACCCATAGCTCGGCTTCCCCGAGCTTCCATAGCTTAGGCCTCCCCGAGCTACTCATAGCTCGGCCTCCCCGAGCTACTCATAGCTTGATTTCCCTGAGCTACCCATAGCTCGGCTTCCTCAAGCTTCCATAGCTCGGCTTCCTTGAGCTATCCATAGTTCGGCTTCCCCGAGCTTCCATAGCTCGGCCTCCCCGAGCTTCCATACTCGATTTCCCCAAGCTACCCATAGCTCGGCTCCTCCGAGCAATCCATGGCTCGACACACACCTTCGTGGAACTCGACGCGGGAGAGCCCAGGCCTAGCTTAACAGAATCCCAAACAAAGAATCATATCGAGGAGTGGTCTAGGATCTAGAATTACTGCCTGGGACCTATGCATTCATCAGATCTCAGGCCATCAAAGAGCTCTCCCAGCCGTCGATCCTTCAACGAACAAGATACGGATCCCACCAGCCTTATAACAGCTTGATTCGAATTATCTCCGTATCCTAACACCTTCGAACCTTCTAGAAGGCGTTCAAGATCCAGGTGATTGCCTATAAATATGACATTCCTAAATTCTCTCATGAATGCGCTCACAGCTCCTGGCTCACTCACTTTCACTCACTCTCTTTCACCTTCACTGCTCGTCAGCACTCCCCAAAGCTACCGATTGGCCACCCCTGAAGGAACTCCCCAGAGAGATCCTTCTCCGATCCCCACTGACGAGCAGGGTCTTCTGCGGAGGGTCACCCCCAACGCCTATCACGTGAGGACTTCTGTGCAGGTCCGCTCAGGAAGAAGCCCAGGTCAGGAGACCGACCGCGCCCGAGTCGGAAGACAGATCCCGATGGCAACAAACATGATATTATTATATTATATTATGTTATAATAATATAATATTTTATATAGATGAGATAAAGTTAAGATCATTATTTGAGATGATTTTTGATATTTAATTTTATTAATAAATCATTATATTAGATGATAATTTTAGAGATGAAAATAACTTACTGATCATCCTCATTTAAAAACACCAAAGTGCAATAAAAAAAAAAGTAGTGATTGGATCGCTCTAGAAAGAGCTGGTCGCTTTTCAATGCCTCTCCTTGTTGAGACAGATGGACTCACATGGCATGGCCGTCATTGGTGGTGAGAAGCCACATGGACACACGTGACTAAAAGGTTAAGAAAATACACGAGGCAATAAGAAAATAGCCTCCACTCAAAAGAAGATGACAGGTTTCGAAATGCCCCGACAACCAGAGCACCAGCAACCAACTCTTTAAAGTAGGATATGTTAGACAAATAGATCGACGCAAGAGACCTTGGCATCCATCTCCCGGTCTTCGGGACGTTCCCTCCTCTGCTAACAGGGATATTGTTATGGGCCTTGGATTTCAGTCTTGGATATTGTATTTTACTCATTACTGAAACCCATGGAGCCTGCTGACAACAAAAACATTAATTAAATTCAATAAGATTAGTCAGTTCCAGGTCTAGGCGTGGATGATCCCACAGCAATGCCAATCAAAGTTTGAAAATATAATTACTTTCTGACATTTCTCACACAGTAGTAGGCTGGGCCATGGTCAATTTTACCATCTCCCCAATCCATCTCAGGAGAACCCTCTAAAATATAGGCAATGCAAGCAGATTCCCTTGACCAAAAATGAGCTCAGAGTAGATGTAACATTTAGCTTCTAAACTAGAACGACATCTTGCTAAGGTGTAAGGTGCAAAATTACATCCCAACGAATATCATGAATAGCTTACATATTTAAGTAGGTGTGACACAAGGAAACAAAAACTGCACCACCAAACCACCACCACCGCTAGTATCACCGGCACAGGCATAAAATTCACATTTGGAATATCCAACCCTTCCAAACAGTCTTCAAGTCATCAGGGCTCTGATGATACATGAGGAGACAAGGTGAAAACACATTTTAGATGATGGATCAACCCTACGATGATTCGACATCTGAAAGATCCAACCCTTCTCTATAGACTTCAAAATCATCTGGGCTCCAACGACAGACAAGAAGAAGGCGGAAGGTAGCCATCTTGATTCCAAGCAAGCGCTGCAAAAAATGGGGGAGCACGAAAGGTCAGTCATTGGATCCAGGATCACAAGCAAGATATGCCAACTTGAACTGAGAATTTGACTAAAGGTTTTAACCATCCAAATGTTCCGATATTATCAGACAATCTATTTCAAGCAAATAAACTACTTCATTTATCAGGAAATCAGGAAAGATTGTTGCCAATGGGAGGAAAAAAAACAAATAACAGAAACTAGGACCTGAAACAAAGTCATGATGTTGGATCATACTCTTAACAAACACAATTTTTATTTCCAAGAAAGAACATGTCAGCATAACCATGTAATTTTCTGTTACCTAAGAATAATAGAACCAAGTTTCAATAGCAAACAATTCTTTATCTTCAATATATACTGCTATTCATTAGCTCCAGATTTTGCAGGACCCACTTGATGTAGACCAACCAACAGCAAATCAGTAATGCAGAGATGGTCAACAAGAAGTGAACTTGCATGTTGCTTTTAAGTTGACATGAACAAACTTGTGAAGTGAGTTGTCTCCCTATATGAAGGTGGCGAGTGCTTTCACCTCACAGCTTTGAGGAAAAAATTTAGGGGCTATATCAAGCAAAACTCTATGCAGTCTAATTTTTATCCTCATAATTTGGAAGGCAAGCACCTGCTATAGAGAATGTCGAAGATACTAAGGCAACTCACAGGGCAAAATGAAAGTTATACAAGAAGCACTTAGGTCAGTTTGGTGTTGCTTAAGTAATTTTTAAAGCAAAGAAGTATTATAAAAATACTTCTTAGTGTTTCATAACAAGATCTAAAAAGTGCTCATCCAAGAAGTAATATAAAAAATTTTAGCATAAGCTAGAAAACCTAGCTTGCAGCTTCTTCTGTGAGAACAACATATAAAAAGCAGAAGCAACACCAAGAACATCCTAACATTAGTTTAAGAGAATAATATTTTTACTTACTAAGGCTATGTTGGACTTTCACATTAGCCCTGATAAGATATCTTAGCACTTCAAAATAGCAACTGAAGAAAAATACATAACTGAAATGATAATATTTACTTCATCATGCACTGTTGAAAGAAAGCAACTAATGAAATTTTTTCCCCATAATTTGATGAAAGATAATTAACTCATTAGTGAAGATAAATATTTGATGCAATACAAAAGGAGGGATTTTCAATAGACTATTGGCTTTTTCCCTTTTTTCTTCAGTATTTTCTGGTAGAAATTTTATGCTAGGTTATGCATGTAGGATTCAAGTCAGCTGCCATTTCAGAGGTGCACTCTATGCACAAAACATGATTAAAAGCAACTGTACACGTAGCTTGATTCAGGTCCCAGATTTTCCAGTTCCATAAGCTAGTTGATATTATTTTTTTATTTTCTGGACCTTTCAGGTTGAAAGCATCTAGAAAAGAGGTAACCAGACCAGAGGTATGAGCCTTGAGACAAGTATATAAATACACTCCAAAACAAATTTCAAAACTTAAACGTGATCACCAAGCCAGCACATAAGTAAACATTGATTCATGGTGACAGTAAAGTTGCTTCATGAAACATTGATGCATGGAAATCTTGCACTAGCAAGCAAATTGAATCATGAACGTTAGCATTATGGATTAAAATACCACTGTCATGTATGTGGTGATATCGTAGTTAGTTTTTCCTACCAACACCTGATGTTAATTGGTGGAGAAATTTACCTAAAAAGATTGTTGCAGTTTGATCCCACCATAACAAAAAAAAGAAATGCCTAGGAGAATGATTTTCCTAATAAAGATTTCAAAGACATCCCACTTCTCACAAAGGATTCTCAAATCCATTTTCTATACATGATACAAGCAACGTTGGGTAGGCTCTGCAAGCTACAAGAGCCTAAAGAAAAGTCAATACAAGGAATGATGTTTCAATTTTCTTCATTTATAAAAATCATATCTGTTTAGTAAACAAAAACTAGCATCAGCACATATTAACCATATTTTTTAGTATATTTTCAGAATAGTTATTATTGTTTCTGGTACTAAAATCATACAAAAAATTAATTAGTCTAGTCTAAAAGAAATCTTAAAATACAATCACCAAAAAAAGATAACTTTTGTGGTTTATTCGACATATATTTCCTTTGTAATTCCTTGCTTGTACAACATATTTCTTATGATTCATAAATTACATTGTGATGCAATTTGTACAGTTTAATTTCTTTTTCCAGCAGGAACTGAAAACCTAATATATGACTGCAAATCACATACCAATGTTCGAGCTGATTCAGGGGATAAAGGCTGCCCTTCTTCACAAACGACATAGTCAGAAACTAGCTCTATGACACCTGCTAGGAGAAATTTTCAAAATGTTGATCTTTCATTACATGAGGGATAGGTTTTCTTTTTTTCCTTTTTTTTCCCTTCTTTATATTTTTTTGGGTTGTGTATATGGTGACAGATGCAAGACAAAGATTATCATTCAACAGAAAGACCAAACCTTTGTTCAAGCGAACAGGCAATCCCTGTTTGCGGAGAAAGGGCTCCATTTCATGTGAGAATTGTTCCAATGGACCTTCTTTTAGTTCCACCTGAAACAGACATACATATTTAGTAGGTGCAGGTTCTCCTCCACAAAACAATAAGCAAGCACAAAAACCAAAAACCTTTTCAGCACTCAGAAAATAGATAGCGTCTATTCTATAGTTCACAAATAGCCAAATAGAGCTGCTATTGTTAAATGCATGCAATCCTAACCTCCATAAGAAAAAAAACTAAGTTTAAAATGATAATCCATGATAAGCTTAAGAGTTGGTACTTTGCATATCAAAAGCAGAGATGTCCATCATGAAAGCAGTGAAAGTTGCAATCATAAAACTCAAAGTAGAAGGGGGCCGACATCTGCTTAGGATCATATTGGACTTTATATTCTTGCCCTGCTTGCCACCACAAAAAAAGCCTGATTCGCAGCTCTCTAAATCATTCCAAAGTAAGTTACGGGTCTAGCTCAGCTCTAAGCCTAGGATAGGACCTTGTCCAGGAACCAACTTCTTTCTATTTTTTTTATAATTAGAATGGAGTCTTAGTAAACCAAGCTAAAGCCCACTCTCTAGCCCTAAAGGCTATAGGGCAAAAGAGGTTAGGATAATGATACAGAGAACAAAGAAAAAACAAATAACCCTTTGATAGGAAAGAAAGGCAAATGAGACTGCCAAAATAAGGAAATAAGACTATGAGACTGCAAAAATAAGGAAATAAGACTTTCTTGTTGTGCCCTTACTTAAATATAGTTAGAAACTTGATACAACGGTTTGTATTCACTATTAATATATGATCATGCATACGACTATAGTCCTTACAAGCTCATTCAATCATTATTAAAACACCAAAAATCAAGGTGTGGGGCTATGTTCACAAATATAACACATCTAAATAAACCACATAATGACCACCCTTTTACTCGTTTGCCTTTCAACAAATTGAATAGGTTGAATAATGCATGAATCCCCAGTGAACATCACCACATTTCCAAATTCACTGCAAGGCACAGAATTAAAATTGGGATTTGTCACAACCTTTAGGCCCTGTTTGATTCGTGATCCAGAAAATTATTTTCAAAAACATGGATTGTATCTAAAAATCTATATTGTATTTTGCTGATTTTTAATATTCAAGAATATGTTTGGTTAGTATTTTTAAAAATTATTTTTTTTAAGAAAGGCAGCAGCAAATCGTGAAAAGAAAGGTCGCGGGAAGAAGGTGAATCCGCGAGTTTCCAGCATTTTGAAGAATGAATGATAAAATCTGGAAAACACCTGAAATGAATTCGAAAAAACGTCGCTCAATTCATTCAGATTTTTAGAATTGTTTCGAAAAAGCATTTTCGAAAACGGTTTGACCAAACGCATTTTTCATGCTATGGATTGAATTTCCTGTTTTCGGAAACAAAAAATCCAACCCAAATCCGCTGCCAAACGGGCCCTTAGTTTTTGTTTAGTTTGGCTTATAGTGACAATCAACACTAATGTCCTTGATTATCTATCCCATATCCAACAAAACAAAGGTTGGAATGCAAAAGTCCATGGCCCATCCTATGCAGGTTAGTTAATCAATGTGCAATATATCAATACATCACTTCTATTAGAAATTATGATTTTTTCAAAGTCAAATGGAAGAAGATAGGATGGCTGAAGAATTAGATGATCAGATGAAATTGCAAGTCATAGAATAACTAGTAGCAATACCATTTGCAAATCTGAGGCGGTATTTGCAAGGCTGTGTGAAAATATACCAACAATAGTGGCTAATGTGACAATGCAAGATCCAAGTGTTAGATATCAGGAGGAATCATATATATTCAAGAACTAAAGTTTTTCAATAATTTTCTTCCAAACGGCATTCCAGTTGATGCTGCACCAGGAGAAGTTCTTCATAGTCTCGTATAGCTACTTTCGATTCAAACAGACGCGTGAAGCCAAGAAGCTCATGTCACAAAAAATCTGAAATACCAAGAGAAAGCCATATGGATTCTGATTTGTTATCTTGGATGTATTCATCCAATTCCCATGCCAAATGACTGCTGAAGTTGAAAGATTTCTAAGATCACTGCATTCTAATATTGAATGACCAGTACTGTTATAAAAGGGAGTAAATTCATGGACTTCTTCAATAGCTCTATGGAAAGAAAATAAACATAATGATGACAGGAAGAGACAGAACCCAGGGGGCCTGGGTTGGATGCAAACCCTCTTACACACAAATACAATGACTTATCATAAATTATTAGTGCCTTATCCTTGGTTCCCCATGACTTGGCCTTACAAAACTGACAAGCATAGGCACCAACTCCCTAGAGTATTGGCCCAACTTTCCCCATGATATGCCTTGTAAGTATAACTTTTAAATTCCTTCAATCTTGGCATCATCCAGACCCACTTCCAAAAAAAATCATGGAGCTATAACAATTTAAATAAACAAAAAAGTTTTGCAGAAATGCATATTTGATTTCCACCAATTATTGGATACATGGTTCATTGTTTCAGTTCCGGACACCACATTGGTACAGTGTCAACAAATCTAGTACAAGAGTTGATTTAGTGTACCAAAACTTGGTCAGCACCAGTATCAAGTCTCGGTTTGGTACCAAAATGGTATGCTATGCCTGATACAGGACAGTATAGCATAGCATGGTCGGATTTATTCCAGCCAAATTGGCCAAATATATTCCAAGGACTTGCAATTTATCTAAACTTTATTCCTATTTAATAATACAGAGGAAAAAATATATTGAGAAAAGATACCAAGTAGTTTAGCTCCCTAGTCTCTCTCTTTTGTCCTCTAACCAGCGCACTGAGTCCAATGATCTAATTATTTACAATACCACACCATCCATTATTAGATATCAACTATTAGGACATCAAAAGCAATATGTTTACATTGCAGTTTTGAGAACATCTTGCAAGGTATGGTCAATATAAAGTAATCACTCAAGCTCTTATCATGCATTCCTCCTCTAATTTGTTTTAATCTCTGACAAAATCATTTTTCTTTCTTGTTTAAGGAAGAAGTCTACAAGTACATAATGATAATTTTGTTACAAGTAAATATTTATGATTATACATAATAACTCTAAATTACTAAGTGAATGATAAAGTTTATGTAGCTTAGATTATAAATTGATTATCTAGATGGTGTGGTAAGCCAGTGGTAAACAATCAGTTATCTTTTGGAACAGATAATAAGGGATGTATTTTCTTATTTGTACCAGATTTTTTGCCATCACATTAAATTATGTTATTTTTTTATTCAATATCTCTATCTCTCTCTCAATTTTAAGAGCCTTTCTTGCAAGAAATCATCCAGTATTAAAAAAAATGCACCTTATTTCCTTTATACAACTTAAGAATATAATTGATAGAGTACATAAGAATATATTCAAAAATTTTATTTGTTAGAGATATACTTGTCGGACCCCCCAAGGATAAAATCCTATTTCTGCTCCTGAAGACAAGCATCACTTCTAGTATGAATATATCAAACAATTAATTAAGCAACAGACAATTTGATATGCAATATTGAAGTTATGCAGCACATCGATTGAGACGGAGAGTTTATTTTGAAAATACAAATTTGGCTGCATGCCTTCATTTCCTTTCCCCTATATTCTTCTTCCTTCTTATTCTTTCCTTCTCTATTTTCCCATGTTTCTACCACTACTAAAACAAATATCTCCTTCTATATCAAAATAGCAGATTTGCCACTATTTCACATCTGATTCCTAGATCTGACTAAACTTCTGATTTCCTTCTCTTCTCAATAGCAGATTGATGTTCAGTTTTGAGGCTGATTGCTGTTACAGCGGAGCAAAAGAGGTTAAAGATTGCTATCAATTTCAGATTTCAATCAAATTTGAACCAAGACTTGCAGCCAATCTATAACATCTAGTCTTGAAAACTGATGGAAAACTAACAGAACCATCAGACTGGAAAAGAATGGTCTGCAGTTCACAATAGATTTGAACCAAGACTAGTAATGGACAGTCTATAGAGAAAACTGACAGAACCTGCGTAATCCTCATATCCAATATGCAAATTCAGATAAGGGGGTATAACACCGATAAGCCTAGACATAAGAGGAGAAGATTGATGCATGGTGACTTAAGAACCATCAAGACCACCATCTTCAGCAACACCAAACTCTGCTCATCAATTTTTTTTTAATGCCCAAACAAAAATATTTTTGGTCATGACAGTGTTAAGATTAATGGCCTTTAGATTGGCTAGCTGTTCCATGACCATTACCCATTCTAACCACTTTAAAAGGATTTATCTTGATTCACATGTATATCTAAAAAGTGATTAAACACAATGCAAAAGGTTTGATGAGAACTATGCTATCCAACTCATACATGACTTCATGCACATATGTGCATATGCACATAGAATGCATAGCACATAGAACCAAGACCGAGTTGACACCCTGCAACCTAACTCAGCTCATGATGCTTGGAGCTGAGCACAAGTCTCTGGGTGGAGGTTGAACTAAGCCTGGGCCATGGCTTTGACGATGCAGACCAAATCGATGTTCACCTTCAACCTAGTCCAACCACTCAAATGTGCAGATTCTCCCACTAATGGGTCGACAATAATAAGAATATAATGATAACTTTTTTACCAACAATTGTAATGTCCTACCTTTTCAGTTGCAGTGCTCCCCGTCCTTGCAAAGTCATGTTCTTCAAATTCTTCAAATAACCTGCAGAAGACATCAAAGTATGAACTCCATCTCTACCTTATGTAGAACATTCAGGCAATAGTTTATGAATCAAATATATGCTTTCACATTTCATTAAATGAAAACTTCCCTTAAAACAAAGTAATGAAGTTCATTTACATCATAAATAGGTAGGCATGAACAATTGTAAGAAATATGACTGCAAGGATGTTCACATGTAAATGAATATATTATGCAATAACAGCAAATTAGCAAACTGTTCATTGACAAAGTTGATATTGCCTTATCTAGTGGTAATGCCATTCTCTGTACACAAATGTAAACAGAAACAAGACTCCTTCACCTTATCAATAATCTCAGTTAAGAATGCTTTCAACCCCACCAATTGAGTTTTATTTACTTTCAACAAGACCAAAATTAGTAACCAAAGTGTTTCTGCTTTTTAGTCATGATTCGCAATATAGTTCACCGTGCTTTTAATATTACTTTTAAAAAAAATTAAAGCAACAGAACATGGACATTCTAACTAACATTAAATTAAAACAAAAGAGGCTCCATAATACTGGAATTCCAGGCTTCCTATCCCTGCAAGTGTTCACTCCTTGGTTATTCTATCATGAATTAAAGATGTGTCATCCAAATAATATCAAGTAGATGAAATGCCTACAATGGATAGAATGTGGTTAGCTAATAATATACTACATTGAAATGATAGTTGAAGAAAGATTATACAGTGATTGCACAGACTGCTAAGCAGAGATGACAAAAAAGAAAAACATCTCCAAGTTTAAACATGATGCAACTGAAAAATTAAGCCTTAATAGAATGACAAAACATGGTCAGCCTAAAAAACAGAATACAAGCAAATCAAATAAGCTAGATCTAGTGAACATTTAACTAGAATAAAAAAATTAGGATGCTGTTTTTTAAATTAAAAAACAATATGCAACATGACTTTGTCTGGAATTGTGAAAAATCATTATCGTGTGGAAAAAAAAACCTTTGGACTTCCTCTTTTCCCTGATTAGTGAAGAAAAGCCCAGTATCACCACGAAGAAACTGAAAATAATATAAGAATTTCATAAGCATTGGAGAGAATAGTAGAATTTCCTGAACAATGAAAGACAAAAAAGAAAGAAAAGTTCAACCTTAGAAAGTTTACGAATGCCTGGCTTGGCTTCATCAGCTACTGATCTGCCCAGTGAAACCTGCATGACTTTATTCGACCCAAGAAAAAATCTGCAGACAAGAGTTTAACAAAGCATATTAATGACTAACATCTATCAGAATGAGAGGATACCTTAGTTAAGAACATCTTGATGAAACTAAAGAATCTTTGCTGGCCCCCGGTTGAAAGACAAATAATGGATAGTTTCAGTTAGCTGAAGTGGTTCTGAGCTACCATGCAACTGAATAAAGGCTTATAGTGAGATTTAACTCAACTATAACATATATCAATGTTCTATAGAGTGCTTTACAAGAAAAAGGAGTATGCATATATCAAGTATAGATTCCTAGTTGATTTTAGATGGAAAAGTAGAACTGCATAAGTATGTAGCATGACATATTTTGTAAAAAGAAGAAACGAATCATGTACCTGCTACTAGATTTCAGCTGCTCTCTGAACTCCTTAAATTTCAGATTTCTCATGTTCTCAAAAGTGAAAACATATGCAGAACTGTAATCCTCCAGTGCCTGCTTTATCGCATTCACTATTGCTTCCTTATGTTCTCTTCCCTTTTTCTTTGTCTTGGACAATGTCACTAAATATCAAACATTGTTAAAGCAATTATAGTTTGCATGAAAGGAAGGGGAAGAGGCAAAAAGAATTTAATAATAACTCAATGTTGCACATTTTATTCTCATGACCGACCATGGTCAATGGAGAAGATGATGAAAGAGATGAGTTCTTTATTTTGCCTTTAATGTGAAGGCTTAGTTCCCGGAGGGATTTAAACAAAAAGAAAAAGAACATTGAAAAAAAAAGGGAACAATTAATTGAAATATGGTCAATATTATATTCTTGAATTTTTTATTATAGTTGGCAAACAATTTATAAACACACAAGAAGAAATTCATGGTCATCCTTGCATATATTTATCTCCAAGAATACAGCCTAGACATCAGACACATGCAAAAACAAAATTAAGTGAATCAGTTATAACTGAAACGATTAGCCTTAACCAGAGCCAATGCAAAGATTGAACAAACTACTTCAAGGGTGTAGCAAAAGGCATGGACTCCCATAAGCTGTTGAACACTGGAAACTTTATTGTCCACAAAGAGCACGCCTAACCACAGAACCCTTTGTAAGTACAGTAATACCAGTGTCATAACTTCGAACCAAATTTCTTCAAATAGTAGTCATATGAATTCCAAAACTGTTCCAAGATGTCAACTTTCTTGTCAACTCTCATCTTTAACCTAAAAATTGCATGTGAGAATCATGACAAACAAAAGGCAAACCCAAAAACAACAAATCCGTTCATGCAGCTTCAAATCCTGAGGACAACCCTTCTGGTTTATTTATTTCTTTTTTCTCTTTTATAACACCAAGTTAGAACCGATTTGCCCGGTTCATTATTATAATTTGTTGAAATTGAACACAGGCTTTCCTACAAAGTCTGCAAACAAAAGGCATTCCCAGTTCCAAAATCTCAGACAAGTTGGAACTTATAACAACAGACACAGATTCTCCAGAAACGACTCCACGAGGAACTTCAGAATAAGTGACTCCAGTACCCTAATTTCAAACAAGAACAATTCTAGGACTACAAAAATAATTGGAATTTAAAATGACTCAATCAAAAGAGAACTACATATCAAGATACACAAAAAAAAAAAAAAAACACACACACACACACAGAAAAGAAGAGGTTTGACGATTCCAAAAATCTCACCAACTCGGTTGCGTTTGGACTTCGGCATCCTCTTCGGGATAGATCGACCGGCTGCCGCGCTTGCTGCTGCTGTACTGCTGCTGCGAAATAACGGCGGCCTTCTGCTCCGCCTTGGTGGAAGGGGTTCTTTCTAGGGTTTTTCTACGCGCGCGCTTATGACTAGGGTACGATTAGATGGGTGCGGGCCGTAATTGGGGTGTCGAACGATGGCCCAATTTCTGTGGCCTGAGTCGCGGGCCGAATGACACGGGCCGAACGCGTTTGGTTTGGATGGATGAAAGGCCGGGAAAATTCCCTGCGGGTCTCGACTAGTTTGCGGGTGGGAAAAGTCTTTATGCACCCCCACCTTTAATGCACAAAGTTGCGCATTGAACATGCATATTAATCAGGCACTCATGCAAGCATCCGTACAAGATATACATGGCCCATTAGGCCATGACATATGTACTTGCACGAGCGTACAGCATCAGGTGTGCGCATTGGTCGCACGCCATGCAAGTGCGCGTACGGAACGCGCTGCGGTCCAATGGGCTATGGCATACGCGCTTGCACGAGCATGTGGCCATTGGTCGTGCCCGGTGCATGACTTTATATATCAGAAGCGGTGCACAAAATTATTTCCCTGCAAGTGATATACTTTGATTAGGCAAGCAGAAGCTGCATTGCACTCAGCGATTAGCGCATGATGTATGCATGCATGTATGCCAAAGATAAAAAAATATATTTTAATCCTTAGCATGCATGCGCACATGTGCTACATGCCAATCATTGGGCATAGTGCATATGACTTGCACAGCACCCTAAAGACTTTTTTAGCCTGAATCCAGAGAACTTTTCAGACTTAAACTTGGGATCAGGCAAATTTTTACGAGCTTGAATCTGATCCGGGCTCAGGCCCAGGTCTGTGACCCGAAACCTATTCGAGCCAACCCAAGATAAAGTCATTTGGATTAAAAAAAATGATAGCTGATTTTTAGTTTCTGAAGTATTAGAATAAAATAAGTAATATTTAAAATAATTACATCTAATCATTAAAAAAATCAATTATTTTACATAACTAATATATATTTTAATATAAAATTTTAAAGGCTTATACATTTTAAGATTTTGGGAGGTTCAGCTTTGATTAAGACTCAACGCTTTGAACTTGAGTGAAAGCCAAGCTTACCGCTCAGGCGGTGGCCTAGTGGTCAGGGCCCTCTCCACGCCATCAAGAGATCTCAGGTTTGAGGAATGACGGCGGCCGACTCGAATAATTTCAAGGTTATCCTTGGAGCCTGAAACTGATGTTGGAGGGGCTAAGGTCTGTCTAAAAAACTTCCCTGTTCTGACTGCTAGCACCTGGGTGGGGCCAGGTTGACCAACTCGCCTTCGAGCGGGGAACGGCTGCGTTCTAGCGCCGTGCACAGAACATGGCAACGGGGCCGCATGGGACCTAGCTACGGGTGGCTAGCCCTCCTTACCAAAAAAAAAAAAAGCCAAGCTTTCGTGATCGGACCTCATATAGCATGAAGGAAAAAACTTGTTGTATCGCTTTTCGATGCAGCAAGCGTGCATCTATTGTACAGATTAATTATTCATGCATGTCAATATGCTATATGAATACGGTTTATTGGGTAATCGTATGCATGCTAACACATGCGAATGATCAATCTACATGATCGATGCATGGTTACTGCATCGAAAGGTAATGCAATAAAACATTTTCATAACTTAAAATCATCTGTTATCCATCACACAAAGTTTCTAATGCCCACGTCATCTTCGCTGGCATGACGAGAAGGGAGCGAGCTGCATAAATACCATCGCTCTAATTTGGAGAAGCAATTTCATATAGCTTGTGGGTGCCTCATATAGCATGCATAGTTGTTAATTGTGACCAATTAGAACAATTGTAAAGTTCTTGAAAAAAAATTATTGTTGAGCCTTCAGCACTAGCAGCAGCATTGATGTAAAAATCTTGTTGCATCATTCTTCAATATAGCAAGTGCATCACGTATGTCGATGCTTGTACGATTATTCAATAAGTTTTATCGTGCATTATACACGTGCCGATATGCATGAGCAACTTATTTATGCATCTAATGTGTGTTTACTGATGATGCAGCAAATCTTTTTCTTGGTAATAAAGCATTGGAATTGCCTTTGTACAAATGCTTTCTCTCTTTTTTTTTTTTTTTTTAATCTTCTTCCGGGTGAAACCCGGAATCTGGTTGAGGAAGGAACATGATGGCGACGTGCACCAGTTTCCTTTCTTTTAATTATTTCGGACAACAACTGGTCTTCTACTCAGCAATATATCTGGTTCATGTCATTCAATATACCCTTCTAACCTCCTTGCTTGGCTCTGTGCCCTTTGTTTCGAGAGCTTCCTGCCGACTTTGCCTACCTTCACAATGCCGAAGATGATGGAACATCAATATTCCTATATGAACCCCTTGCCATCGTTCCTTATTTGCTTAACGGGTGCCTCGGACTTGTTTACCTTCTTAATGCTAGAGAATGATGGTTTCGCTATGAAATTAGAAAAAAAACTATGGCATAAGATTCATAAAATCATTAGCAAAAATCGTACCGACACATTATCGGTTTAGCATTATGGTATAATCTTATATCAAGATAAAATATCAATTCTTTTTCGCTTTTTAATCATAATATCACTCAATATTGAATAATATGACCCCCTATATTGGATGGTTCTATTTGATTCATATTGGTTTGATTCATACCAAATTGAAATCTAGTAACCTATGTATATTAATTATGTATTGATACGATGGACCCTACTACCATGGATGGCTTCTTTTTTTAAGAAAGTTTAGCATTACTGAGGTCTTATTTAACATATTAAATAGATTTCTAAGAAAGCTATTTGTCATGCCCCAACCTAATGTGGGATCTACGGGTGGCAACCCGCCGCACGCCTGGCATACAAGGCATCCTGAAACAATCCAATTTATTCAAGGAAGGATAATGCCACTATGTCATTCAGAGTCAATAATTTTAATACAAGCCATAATTATGAGTTTTGGGCTATATGCCCATCATACATAAATCAATGAAGTTACAACAAAATATTGCATCTTAATTATGGTCGGCGAGGAGGCTTGGGCCTCCTGGGATGAACTTCAGCATGCTTTGGACGGGTCGGCTTCTTGGTGGTGCTTCCGTTAACCTCGCGCCGGGAGGAGTCGGCCTTATCGGCGCGGATGTACTTTTGGGCCCGGCTCAAGAACTCGGTGTAGGAGCCGGGCGGCTTCTTGTCAAGGAAATATGCAAAGCGGGAGGAACGGAGCCCCCGCTTCAAGGCCAAAGTGGCCATAGAGTCCTCGAGGTTGTAGACCTCCAGGGCTGCTTCTTTGAACCGGGCGATGTAGTCCCGCAGGGACTCGCCGCTCTTCTGCTGGACGGAGAAAAGACTATCCGCCACTCTTAGAATCTTCCGGCAGGCGTCAAAATGGGCCAGGAAGGCCCTCTATAGCTGGCGGAAGGAGTTGATACTCCGCGGCGACAGGCGGAAGTACTAGGCTCAAGCAGCCTTCCTCAAGGTGGCGAGGAAGGCGATGCAGAGAAGTGAGTCGGTGGCCCCCTGGACCTACATGAGGACCTTGTAGCTTTCCAGGTGGTCCAGAGGATCAGTGGTCCCGTTATATGGGTCTAGCTGAGGAAGTTGGAACCGGGTTGATATCGGTTCCTCCATGATGCGGCGGGATAGCGGTGGCCGGCTGTCATAGTCCACCTCTGGTGGGTTGGTAATCCGGTGGCTGAGCTCCTCCAGTCGCTGATTGTACTCGTCGAGCCGGCGTTTAGCCGGGCGGGCTATTCGGCCGTCATAGGACCCCTCCCTCAAGGATTCTGAGGAGGGGGAAGAATGATGGTGATGCGGATGGGGGCGCTCCGCCTCCCTCCCGTGCCGCCGCCTGGGAGATGCACTAGCGTGGCGAGAGGGAGACCAGGGCCTTTTGGATGCCTTCCGGCGGTGAGGCCTGGACGAAGTACGGCAGTGGCGAGCTTCTCGGGCGGGAGACCTCCTCCGAGAAGAATGTTGGCTAGGTTGGACCACTCCCGGAACTGATGGGAGTGGCTCCGGCTACTGCGCGGCCGCCGGTTGCTGCTACAAGACTTGAATTATCACCACCAGGGACTGGACTTGCATGGTGAGGGCGTCAAGCTGATCTTGTTGAAGCTGCTACGGTAGTGGTGCAGGAACGTTGGCTGGGGGAGCGGAGGGGCCAACTGCCAACGGATCAGTCCCTTGACGATGCCCCCCAGCGTGACTAGTGGAGACCTCTTGAGCACGGGTCATCACCATTGCTTGAGAGCTCGGGGAAAGAGAAGATGTCGCTGACAGGTTCGAAGCTTTTCTCTTTTTCACCCCCTTCTGGTGCGCCAATCTGTTGATGCCAAGTCACCTTCCTTGAACGCCGGGGAAACGAAGATCTTCCTTGGCGGGCTCCTGCAAGAAAAGACCCCAGAGACCGGATGCTCCGATGGGGACCCTCTGACGCTCAAGTCAGCGACTCAGGAACAAACAAGAGTTAACTAGTAGATATGAGCTAGAGAACTAGAGTTCAGAATCCTTCCCTCGTTGTATGTGTGGGCCTTATACATGTCCGACGATCTCTCTTTTCCCGTTTCCAGAAGGTTGCTGACTTCGAGGTGCCTTTGTCCACTAACGGACGAAAAGCAAGGCTAACAGTGACGGGTCGCAATCGCCTATCAGAGGTGTCCCTCCTCACCTGCTACCTGCCGAGTGCGGCGCTGCGGGTGGCAGGAGGATATAGTTGCGTCTGGCGTGCGTCGTTACGGGGTATGTCACGCGCTATTGCAGGCGAGTGGTGGATCACGTTGTCGCTGTAGGTGATTGGTGGACCACGTGGGTGTGTCAGGTGGCTCGAGACAGCGGGTTACCAGCCCCGGTGGCCAGAACGAGATGGACGCTCGAGGCCGGGGCCGAGGCTGACGCTCAAGGCCGGGGCCGAGACTGATGCTTAAGGGCAAGGCTGAAGCTGACACTCGAGGCCGAGGGGAACCTCGGAGGCCGAGAGGGCCTCGGGGGCCGAAGGGGCCGAGGGGGCCTCGGGGCACGGGGCCATCCCATGAGGCCGAGGTTGGGCTTCGTTGGTTCACCGTTTGCTTACCGTTTACTTTGACGATGCTGGATCAGCCACATCAGGTGCCCTTGCATCCACGGATCCATCATAAAACATCTGAAGGCATTTGGTTTATGAAATTCTAGAAATATTTTATAAAGTATTTTTAAATTTTCATGTTTAATTTAGCAAACTAGGCATCTGCTGGATATTTCAGGTGCCCAAAAAAAACATATACCATAAAATAGTAAATAGTGCATATTATGAATAATATATATATATTATAGATATATATTGCTATTATTATGATAATATTATATATTATATTTTAAAATAATTTTCAATATATTAAATTTTTGAATAATTATAATAATATTTTATTAAAAATTATTATATTAAAATATAATATTATATAAATTTTACATGTTATATAATTATATAATTATAGTATGTATGCTTATTGTATATTCTATGCTATGTTGATTACATATTTTATAATACTATTAACAATAATTTGTATTATATCATATAAAAATAATATAATTAATATATATTTTTATATAATTATAATATATATTTAATGATTATATTTTTATATAATATATAATTATTATATTTAAATGTATTATTGAACTTTGCTTTCTTTTCAATTTATAAAACAAGAGTATTTTT
>UESW01003590.1:0-58657 GCA_900491605.1 Calamus simplicifolius
AAAATCAAGTAGTTTTCAAAGAGAAAATTTTCTGTGTCAAAGCCTATTTGTTATTGAGAGATAGAAGACTAATCCAAAAGTTTTTCAAGAGCATATTCAAAGGATTTCCTACGTTTTGAAGAAGAAGAGCAAGAGCCCTAAATTTCATACTTCTCTTTAACGAGCTTCATTCAAGAATCAGAGTTCAAATCTTGTTAGCCTATTCAGAAGAGAAGAAGAAAAGAAGAAAAGCTCAACTTCAAATTGCTTCAAAACAGGTTTTTCTACTCTTATTTATTCATATTATTTATTTGCTCATTTGAGGATTGTTTGTAAACTTAAATTTAAATTGTTTGTTTACTAATTCAATCAGGGGATTGAATTAGTTGAGGTAGTTGACCTCGGGATAAGCTAAGAGTAGCTTACGTTGGGTTGTGTGCTGGTGAACCCGTGAAAACCAGCTGGGTTCATTGTGATCCCGTGTAAAATAATAAGTTCGAGTTGTGATCTTGCAAAAACTCAGCTGTAATCAGGAAGATTATAGACCCAAGAGTTGCTTGGGAGTGGACGTAGGTGTGGCTAACACTAAACCACTATAAATCTTGTGCGTTTATCGTGATTATTTATCTCTCTTATCTTCTTCTATATTGTGCTTAGCATTATTGCATCACTTCACTTGTGCGCACTTAACTTGTGAAATTGTTTTTAAGTGTAAAATTTTAAACAAACCCAATTCACCCCCCCCCCCACTTCGGTTACCATCTGGGCCAACAAAAGATCAATTACATGGTTGATATATTTCATATCACTGATTGATCTGGGATATGTGATGAAGGGATTGAATCGTACATTAACTGTTCATGGACAGGTGTTGATGACCACGTCAATAAAACCCTTAACACTTAGGTGGTCATGATGCTTTGCTAGAGGCCCTCATGATCTATAATCATGAATTCTTTAACTTAATCAAGGAGTTGATTTGGTTAAAGAATTAACTAAACAAGGTGTTGATCAAGTCATCCTTAGGGTCAATATTAGGGATATGATTATTGCCAATGTGTCAAGGAACCTAATGGGTCACACGCATTAAGGAGATTTTGAATGAAGTTAAAATGAAAATTAAGTTGGACTTAATTCAAATTAGATGACCAATTAATTAGGATTAGGTTTGACTCAATCTTAATGAGAGAACATGAAATTGATGAATAAGATTCAGCATAGAGGAAAGAATTTTGTGTTCAAGAGAGAGACCTTCCGTACATGTGATGTATATATGAAATTCAATAATTAGATACTCAATTAAGCTTGATCCATATGATGGATGGCTTAGATTAATTGAGATTAATAATGTGGTATTTAATTGGGTCCATATGATGGCATGATTTGATTCATGGAAACCCAATTGAGCCGATGGCTGAGATTGTGCCACGTGAAGGATGGATCCATGCCCATGTGATGGACATGACCCATCTCCACGTCATGGAGGAGGGAACACCCATGATTTGGGGCATCATCATGAAGCCAAATTCAAGGGTGCGACCTTGATTTCATGGGATAACCAATTTTCTACTTTTTAGGGATGCAGTTTGGTGGTTGTAATCCTAACATTATTATGTTAGCAAATATCCTAAATTTGTTAGGATAATTTGTTATAACAAATATTTGTTAGATAATTTGTTATCAACTTGATATGGTTGAATAATTAGGTGGTTGAAACAAAAATTTTCTCTATGGAACCATACAACGTGTCCTGTTCATGTATAAAGGAGAGAGACATCCTCTTTTGAATTGACATGTCTAACTCCTTCTTTTTCTCTCTCTTTAATGTCTAACACCTATTTTCTCTCTCTAAAATGTCTTTTTTCTTTTTAGGACGTCCCTCTCTCTCTCCCTCAACATATTACGGTGAAATATCGTCATTTATAACAGCGCCGAATAAAATTTCATTGTTAAAAATCCATTTATTACGAAGATATTAGCTTTCATTGTAATAAGTTATAATTTTAATAAAAAATTATTTTTATATTTCATATTATGGCGAAAAGCTATTTCATCGTTATAAATATTCCATATTAGGCGACATTATTATTTCATCATAATAACTCTTAATTTTATTTTTAAAAAATTCTTTTTATGCTATTACGGCGAAATAAATATGTCACCGTAATATGGAATATTTATTACGGTGATATTTTTATTTCACCATAATAAAGCTTAATTATATATATAAAAATTACTTTCCATCTTTTTATGGTGATATTTTTATTTCACCATAATAAGTCTTATTTTTATTTTAAAAAATTTTCTTTTCATCGTATTATGGCGACATTTTTATTTCGCCAAACATTGTATATATATGATTTTATTGAAATGAATGAAATTTTTTTATTAATTTTTTGTAAAAATTTTGGAGCAAAAAATTATTTCTAATATCGTTGCTTTAATATTATATTAAATTATTGTAACAGACTGATATATAGATGACTCGTTCTGACCAAATTCCAGCTCCAGCTTCACAAGAGAGATCCATCTCATTTTAATAGCATGTAGAACCATATTTTGATCATTGAATTTTATGGGATATTTATCATGTTTTAAAGTTTATTGTAATTTGTTTGTAAGATATTTTAATATATATTTTACGACTTCTTTTTAAAATTATTTGCATTCCAATAAATTAAATTTTAAAATTAAAAGAATAAAATAAATTAAAAATAATAAATTACTAAAAAATATTAGCAATAATTAGCGATGGATGAAAAAATCGTCGCTAATCCATCGCTAATTGTATTCTATCGCTAATTAGCGATGGATTTTTAAAATTCATCACTAATACGTTGCTAATTAGCAACGGCATTATATCCCTCGCTAATTAGCAACGGATGAAGAAAATTATTCCATCGCTAATTAGCAATGACAATTATTCCTTCGCTAATTCGGTCGCTAAGATTAGCAATGGATTTTAATTTCGTCGCTAAATGTTTGCGAGGAGCATTTCTGAATAGATTTTATTCATTTTTTATTGCAATGAATAAATTTTTTATTAAATTTTTTATGAAAATTTTGAAGCAAAAAATTATTTTAATATCGTTGCTTTAATATTATATTAAATTATTGTAACAGATGTAAAATAAAATAAAAATATATTATGGTGAATTAATTTCACCGTAATAACAAACTATTATAGCAAAAATTAATTTTTTCGTAATAGCAGACTATTACGTGAAACTGTTTCACCATAATAGGCAGCTATTATGGCGTAATAGGAAGCTATTACGGTGAAACTGTTTCACCGTAATAGGCTACAAGTTATTATGGTGAAACTATTTCGCCGTAATAGTATGCTATTATGACAAAATTAATTTATTGTAATAGATTTTTATAAAATATATATATTTAAAAAATTATAATGACGATATATTTTTTTTATAATATTATTTATTATGATGAAATTAGTTACATCGTAATAAGTTATTACGATAATTTTAGGACATTACGATAACTTTTTTGTCGTCCTAATAACTTATTACGGTGACTTTTATACTTATTGCGATGAATTAATTCTTCGTAATAAATCATTTTTTTTGTAGTGAGCTGATAGTATAGATGACTCCTTCTAATCATATTCCAGCTCTAGCTTCATAGGGAGATCCATCTCATTTTGATAGCATGTAGAACCATATTTTGATATTGAATTTTATGGGATATTTATCATGTTTTAAAGTTTATTGTAATTTGTTTGTAAAATATTTTAATATGTATTTTATGACTTCTTTTTAAAAATTATTTTCATTCCAATAAATTAAATTTTAAAATTACAAGAATAAATAAATAAAAAATAATAAATTACTAAAAAATATTAGCGATGGATAAAACATCATCACTAATCCATCGCTAATTAGCGATAGAATTATATCTATCGCTAATAGCAACGATTTTTAAATTCATCACTAATACTAGCAATGAAATTATATCCCTCGCTACTTAGTAACGGATGAAGAAAATTATTCCATCGCTAATTAGCAATGACAATTATTCCTTCGCTAATTCGGTCGCTAAAATTAGCAATGAATTTTAATTCCGTCGCTAAATGTTTGCGAGAAGTATTTCTGAAACAGATTTTATCTATTGCAATTTCATCGCTATATAAGATTTGCGACGAATTTATACTTTTAGCAACGAGAATTTTTTCATGGCTAATTTATTTTTTCTTGTAGTGTCTATGAGCCTAGCAAAGAACATGCAAAGATCATATCTGCCTAATAGCCTAGAAGAACAACACATGCCTTAGTGCATTCATCATCAAGCAATTACCGTACCTAGGGATTAAGGCAACATCACCGTCATGCAAACTGTTGTATATTACAGTCAAAGAGTCAAGTGACCCATCAATTTGAAAATAGCTCGAATACCGACCTTTGAGCTTGGCCAAACAATCCAAATACAAATAACTTAGAATATCATTCAACTTGATTAATAGCTTGGATGCTAACCTTCGAATATCTTATAACCTGACCTCTCAGCTTAGCTAGAGACCATATTGGCATCCCAACTTGAGCGATCAAGATGCTGGCTTAATTAGCTTGGGTCAAGCTTTATCCAATTTAGGGATAGAGATGGATACAATTTTTATGGATATCCAAATCGACCAAATTAAATAAAAAATAGATTTGGGTAATAAAAAATCAAGTTTAGTTCTGTTTTAGGTTTGAGATTATAAAACCTAATTTAAACCAAATCGCATTCAAATTTAGAAAATCAGGTATATAAAAAAATTTAATTTTCTAAATATTATAAAAATTATTATTTTTAATGGTTATAATTTATGTTATGTCTTTTTTTTAAAAAAAAATATGGATGCATCTTATCTAATTATTTTAATTTATTTATATTTTTGAATTGATATAGATATATAATTTATTTTTCTATTTTTGATAAAAATAAGTTATTTTAATTTTAGATCATGTTTAGTTAGGATAATCGGTTTTATCTAATCCAATTTTAATTATTGGCCTCTTCCATTACTATTGCTAACTTTGATGCCATATGCTGATTATCAGATTTTCAAATCACCTCTTAATCTCCACTGTTTGCTCCAATCCACCTCCAATAACCCTTGTTGGCCAAATCTCGTGCTTTAATTGAGAAGCCCTCCAACCCCTTCCATTGCCATGCCATGTGGGCTACTGTATTCTTCACCATCTTGTCATCCTTGTCACCTAACATCTGAACCTAAGAGGGGATGGCAACCACTGTGTTGGTGTCAAGGAGCAGTCGCAATAGTCGAGATGATGGTAAAGGTCATCAAGAATAGGAGCGGATGAACGGAACAGAGAGAGCCTTAGGTAGTGTTTGTAATAGAAAATAAGAGAAGATATTCAGGAGATATTTCCTCTTATTTTCAAAAGTCATAACTATATAGGTAGTGTTTGAAATAGGGATAAGGGGCTTCTGGATATCCCCTCTTATTCCCAAAGCTATAACTAAGGGATAGCTAGGATAAAGTTAACCAAAGGAATAATCCATGGTTAACCATGGGATATCCCCTCAATTTATTCTAAAAATGCAGGAATAGCTGGTTATCCCTCCAAATAGAGTAAAAAAAGTTATCCTATGGATTTACCTTTTTGTATTTGATATGATCAATGGGATAGCCAAGGGATATTTCTAGGGATAGCCAAGGGATAAACTCTATCCCGTACACTTATCCATGGATAATATTTTTCTATCAAACACTACCTAAAGTGTTTGAAATAGAGGATAAGATCGAGATATCCAGGGATATCCCCTCTATTTCCAAAAGCCATAACTATAAGGGATAGCTGGGACTAAAGTTAACCAATAGATAATTCATGGTTAACCATGGTTAACCATGGGATATCCCCTCAATTTATTCCCTAGAAAATGCAGGAATAGTTGGTTATCCTCCAAATAAGAGTAAAAAAAAGTTATCCTATGGATTTACCTTTTTGCATTTGATATGATCAATGGGATAGCCAGGGGACAAACTCTATTCCGTACACTTATCCATGGATAATATTTTTTCTATCAAACACTACCTAAAGGATAGCTGGAAATAAAGTTAACTAGAGGGATAATCCATGGTTAACCATGTTATCCCCTTAATTTATTTTCTAGAAAATGCAGGAATAGTTGGTTATCCCTTCAAATAAGAGTAAAAAAAAGTTCTCCTATGATTTACCTTTTTTACATTTGATATGATCAATTGGATAGCTAAAGGATATCACTAGGGATAGCCAGGAGATAAACTCTATCCCGTACACTTATCCAAGGATAATATTTTTCTATCAAACACTATCTTAGGGCATAATGTTATGGAAGCCAAAGAAAGACACATGGTCTTGTCAGTGAAACCGAAGGCAAGGAGGCCACCATCAGATGAGAACTTGATGTTAGAGATGGCGCACTTGTGGCCCATTAGGGTTTTATGGAGGACATACGATGAGGAGATGGTAGGCCCTCTCGCCTAGGCCTTTTGACTCAACCCTTATTCTTTTCACCTTGGCATGAAAAGTTTCCATGACTTTCTCCAATTCTCTCATCTAAGTCAAGGTCTCGTTGAGGGCAAAAGAAGAGTGGGCGGTTAGAACCTACATGCATTGCATGGATTGCATAGAAAATAGTTATGGTTTGAAGCATAGCAAAAAAGAAATAAAAGCGAAAGCAAGAATATACTCATTGCCACACAATAGGAGAACACAGAATATAAACTTCTAATGGTTGATGCCCTCAATATGCTTTCAATTCTTGGGCAGTAGGATCACCTAGCTGATGTACCGAGCAATGCCCGTAAAGTATGTGGTCTTTTATAGAGTGTTTCACTCGAAGATGTACTGATGTACCATACCTTCTTCACAAATGCTCCCACACCTAATTTGAGAGTGAGTTTGCAGGACAAATCTATTGTTCCCCCAATATTTGAGAGTGGACTGGAGCCAAAACTAGGGATGGAGAAGGACCTGAGGTTAGAGAAAAAGAAGCCAAGACTAGCTAGATTGCAGCCATTGGAGTCGGTAGGACCTCGAAAAGAGGGATCACCTTAGGAACTTCAGAGGACACCATTATCAAAGATAGTTTCTTCAACATTAGAGGTGTGGGTTTGGACCATGCTCTAGCCACTCACTCAGTCTCTCCTTCATCGACCTCTTCTTTTATAATTTTTGCACCATGACTCTCGCCTTGAGCTTCACTTTGTCAGCCTTACACTCTCCTTGAGCTTCAGTTTGTCAACCTTAGGATAGTTTAATTTATACAATATAGGTCCACCTTTGGTGAGATCCTATATTGAATCCTATGTTCTCTAAGTTGACGGTTCTACATTTAAAAAGGTTCACCCTGTTGAAAAATATTTTTGATCTTACAAAAAATCCTTTCTAAAAATTGCTAGAAATATATTATAGAATTTTAAATGCAAAATAAAGTAAAAAATAAAATAAGATATGGATCAAACCAGGACCGAGGCGTGTTAGACACTGCCCTAAGGATCAGATTTTCGTCCTTTCGTGCAAGTTGTTGGCGATCTTTCCCAAAATACAATGACCCGGCTCGACCCGATCCTCCTACTACGAGCACGATCGTGTGGAGGTGCAAACCGAATGATTACCTTCATATGCCCAAAAAAAAGATTAATAAAATATTAGAAATAAAAAAGACTACAAAATCATTCTATTCCATCTTGAATCATTGAGCCTATTTATAGGCTCGGCTCATAAAAGCTCCAACGGCTCGACCCATAATGGCCTTAAAGGCCTAATAGCCGTTAGCCCCAAATCACGTCAGAAACGGCTTATAAAATGAATTGTTTGGGCCGTTTCTGAATGTTGATGAACGTTGCTCCTCGCAACGTTCACGCGAAACGCTTGCGGACGTTCCCTCTTTTTTTTTATTTACACTTTTTCCAAAATTCCCCACAAAAGTTTTAAATAAAAAAATATAATAAAAATCTTAGGGCATCTTATACTGCGCAATAGGTGAGGTGTTCTATAGACTTAAACCTCACTTAGTGTTGATTGTATACATCTGAAGGAACCATAATGGATTAGACCTTGAAGTAGGTCCTTTGACTCATACTTCTACTAATCACACACACAGTATGGATCAATTGGGTTTAAGCGGTCAGCGCATATTAAAGGCCTTGCGCTTAATGCCTTGATTTTTCATGAGAATTCTTTAAGGTTAGCCCAAACCTTTAGTCACGGCCTAATATGACGATTCTCATATAGGTGAATCCTCCAAGGGTATTTGTGACAATACCCTGTAGATAACCTACCTCGGATCCATTAAGAGTATGACTCAACCTTACACAAATTTACTTTGTCACTTTATAAGAGCACTCATCATAGGGATGAGATGAAAAATTTTCAAAAAATTTATGCTCTAACACGATCACTCAATCAGCTTTGTTTCTACCACATTGAACCTTATTCATGGGATCTTCAATCACAGAGGTTGGGTATCCACTGCTGGTGACCAAATAATGGGCTTAAGCCACATCCCCCTCGATGAATCTAGGACTCCATTCCTAGATAACTCCTTGGTTAATTAATCTGCCAAATTCTTCTCGATAAATACCAAAGAGATAATTTTTTTTTAATTGTTTTATAGACTTATGACGAAGCCATATATGGCTTGGCAATGCTTGATATTCAAGATAAAGCCATACAGAAAAAATATAACTAAAAGAGATCACAACTTTCAAACTAAAACAAGATAAAATAGGTATAATATCTCAATGGCCACTATAATAGAAAACACTTATCTAGAATAAAAAGACTTTTGAATTTATGTAAGAATGTAAATATATGCTCGCTTCTGAAATGGATCATCATAGCCATAACTTTGCTTGCAAATGTCCGAAGATAAAATAAGCTTCTTACTTTGAGTGATTTTAGTTACACTTCTATACCATATCTCTGTCACAACCATATTGTTTTAACAAAAAAAAGCATAAAACATTCAATGAATTGCAATTTATCATAACAAAAGGACACTGCAAAGCAATTAAACTTTTATGGTGTTCTCAACGGTTTCATGAATATGAAATATCACGTACTAATATGAGAGAGTGATTCTTATAAGGAATACCTGTGTTACATTATTGTTTCATTAGTTTGAACAAATGCAAACTTGTGAGTTACCAAACAGATATCCACACTTCATCAAAAGTGACATTCAAATTGGGAATGGCATCAAGGCAAAGCAAAGTGAAATTGCTATAGGCAATATGAGATAATATAGGGAATGAGTTCTGTCCCATCTATTGTAGTATGAAAAGAATTGTGACTCATTATATATACATATTACATACACTGATACACAGAAATACCCTACGTAAAATCAATAATAATCAACAATGACAAGTGAAAATATAATTGCCATATTAAGAGTTTAATAACTTGTTCCATAGATTAAAGAGGTCATTATATTATCTTGACCTCTCATTACCTGGATCACCATTCTCATTCTATAGTTTAGTCAATTACTCAACTATTAAAAATTATAGATTATGTTTTGCAAACTACCTTCCAATGACATTGTTTAACAAGTGCCTCCACATGAAAAGTTCTCACCACTGAACACAACAAACAAGTGTCTACGACTGTTGCACTGTCAGTTGCTTAAAAGATTAACCATTAACATAGATGTTTATACACGTTCTAGTTCTAGCGTCTAGGAAACAAGCTTAAAACGCTTGAATATAGATGCCTTCACGTTTAAACTTTTATTTTCTTGATTAAAGCATGTCAATGCTCTTTACATGCATGTGAAGCCAAAGAAACATATATAGATAATAATGGCAACCTACACATGAACAACAATAATATTTCATAATGTGGATATGAACAACACATAATATTGATAATTACATAAAAAGGTCATTAGCACATGTAAAAATAGTGGCATGCAAGATGCAAACTATCTGTATCATCTGATCTTTACCATCTATCATTAAAATCAAAATTAACAAGCATCTTCATACACCAGCAGAAGAAAAACAAAAGATAAAACATGTATACATAAAGGGAAATCTGATCCTTAGCTGTTGATAAATATTTTTGATTATGCAAAAAATCATTTCTAAAATTGTTAGAAATATATTATAGAATTTTAAATGCAAAATAAAGTAAAAAATAAAATAAGATATGGATCAAATCAGGACCGAGGCGTGTTAGGCACTACCTTAAGGATCAGATTTTTGTCCCTTTGTGCAGATTGTTGGCGATCTGTCCCCAAGGTACAACGATCCGGCTCGACCCGATCCTCCTACTATGAGCACGATCGTGTGGAGGTGCAAACCCAATGATTATATTCAGATGCCCAAGTAAATATTAATAAAATATTAGAAATAAAATAAGACTACAAAATCATTCTATTCTATATTGAATCCTTGAGCCTATTTATAGGCTTAGCCCATAAAAGCTCCAACGGTTCGGCCCATAATGGCCTTAAAGGCGTTCGCCCCAAATCATGTCAGAAACGGCTTACAAAATGAATGTTTGAGCTGTTTCTGAACGTTGATGAACGTTGCTCTTTGCAACGTTCACGCGCTCCCTTTTTTTTTTTTTTTTACACTTTTTTTCAATACACCCATGGTTGAGAAGCAACCAATAGCGGGTCGATGAAGAAGAAAGAAAATGAGAAAGAAGACAAGGACACACCTAAGAGGATGAAAACACTAGATCCAAAGAAAGAATAACCAAGAGTTGAAAATGAAGGAGCCTTGAGTAGGGAACTAGAACTAGAGAGATTCAAAAATAGGGAAGGTGATAGGACACCCACCTTTAAAGGCACCGAAATGGCCATATTTAGCTCAGGAATACCAACAAGGGTACTCAATAACTATGGAATAGACGGATGGCCAGGATTCTATTTTACACGGGCACAAAAAAAGAGCAGAATAGCGACAGAATTTAGTGACGGATCTACATTCGTAGCAAATAGCTTTGGATTAGTAATGGATCAGTGAGTGAAAGTAATAAAAATTATTATTTTAGCAACAAACAGTTTTCGTTGCTAACAAAAAAAATTTAGCATCAAATTAGCAAGAGAAAATTTTTGTCGCTAATATAGCGATAAAAAATTTATGTCACTAATTTTTTTACTATGGTTTTAGCGACAAAAAATTTTTTTCGTTAAGTTTCATTTTTTTAACCTTGGTTTTAGCGACGAAAAATTTTCGTCTCTTAGTTTCATTTTTTTTACCCTGGTTTTAGCGATGAAATATTTTCATCTCTAAGTTTAATTTTTTTACCCTAGTTTTATCAACGGAAATTTTTTATCGTTAAGTTTCATTTTTTTACCCTGATTTTAGCAACGAAAATGTTCCGTCGCTAAGTTCCATTTCTTTTTATCCTGGTTTTAGCGATGAAAATTTTGTCACTACGTTTCATTTTTTTACCTTGGTTTTAGCGATGGAAATTTTCCATCGCTAAGTTTTTTACTCTAAAACTGCCGCTGCTAAGTTTTTTACCCTAAAATCGCCGCTCCCTCGATCTTTCAAGCACCCCGATCTTCTTTCCAGAGCCCTTCTCTTGACTCGCTCAAGAAACCCTATTCTGGCTCGCCTCTTTCAACCCTCTTCCTGATCGACGCCATTCGCTTCTCCTCGTCATCCGAATGCCTTCGACCTCTCCGCTCCCTCGCACCTTCGTTCCCCTCTAGATGACAGCCACTCTTGGATTCGTTAATAATAAATTAAACCCGCGGCCCATGGCCTCCGCCTGTTCCCTTTCCTTCTCGGATGCGCAAAAGTCTTTGTATCCATTCGCCCTACCTGCAGTGGGAGGCAGGCCGCCGAACGCAACCCTCTATCCTAAGCACTCTTCTTTCGCTAGTAAGGCTCTACATCTTTGTCTTTTCTCCTCCTTGTTTTCTTGTTATTTCATAGATCAAAAATTAAATCTAGCGTTGCTTGGTTACGTTTTAGAATTTTCATTCATGGGTTCCATCAGTTGTTATGCTTCCAAGAAATTATCAAAGATAGGGGTTCGAAAGTGAAATCCTAAAATACTCCAAAAATCACCAGTCTAAAAAGTTCATGATGCTATGTGCTGTTGCCATTGTGCTTTGGGAATTGATGCCCAACTTGGTTAATTCTCGAATGTTGGAGACATTTTCTTTTAAATTTGTCATGTCAATGCAATATTTTCTCTGAATCAATTTCATGGATCTTGCCTTAGAGGCATTAAATTAATTTCATTCAATATTCGATGATCAGGAAATGAGTTTTTCCCTCTCCTCTCCTATGGAGATAGAGATCAAGTTTTTGTTGACTTCAAGCCTCATGAGCTTTTAAATCGACATACAACCCCGATATTCTAGGGATTGCTCTATATTTTTCCGTTTTTCAGTTAAACGGGGGACATTATTTGAAGTCATTTTGTAAAATGCTTATCATTTGTTGCATTGCTTTGAAACAATAGGAAATGATTTTGTCAAATTTACTATAATATTGCTTATATATTTATAAATTTATTTTAGGTAATTAGCCCTCACCACCCATATTGATTCGGCTACTGCTCCCACCCACAAGGACCTCTTGGCTCCAAAAAGGTGCACATTTTCCTTTTCCTCCTCCCTTATTTTTCTATGGTTTAAACTTCATAGAGCTGGTTTCTTGGTTTATCAGCGGTTTTCTATGGTTGTTTTGGCTGGAATGAGACAATAGGCGTATGGCACTTTCTGTTTGGCAATTTCCGCTTTGATCTAGTGAAGATAAAGTTTGGTTGGTATTGCTCTATTTTGTTAACAACCAAACAGAAGGCTCTTTTTTGTTATTTTATTTTATTACTTTATTTTGTTAAGAATTTTTTTAATAGGTTAAATGGTGAGTTGATAGTTTATTTCATAAGCCTCGATTATTCTTGTTTCTTTATTTATTTATTAGAAATTTGAATTGAGACAAGTTGTGCTACCATTCCAACTAGTCGTTATATATATAAATATTAACTGTCTCATATCTAGAAAAACTTGGTTTAAAATACTAATCTATATTTGTTCGCTGTTTCAGTTAGAATTATATATAAAAATAAGATCGATCGTCAGTGGATATATAAACGATTGAAAGATGGCCTTTTGAATCCGAAGTTCATGACTGATATGAGACAATTCATAGAATGTGCATGCAGTCATCAGAAATAATGGACAATGATAGGACAAGGTGTCTATGTAACCATCGCAAGTGTCAGAATCGTATGTTTTGAAGTGAATACAGTGAAGTTGCATTTGTATAGAAATGGTTTTGTATCGGATTATTATTATTGACTTTACATGGGGAACAAGCAGTTGGGATTAACTTGAATTACAATGTCAATTATATGGATGAAGGTTCTGCTACAATTGATCATGTAGAATAATCTAATCGGTACCATTTCATGGTTATGGATGCATTCAATCCAACTTATATGGAAGAAACAACAAATCCGAAGGCCTAGAATAGTTTTATGATATGCTTAGGGCTGCAAATGAGGACTTATACCCTGGATGTAGAAGTCATTCATAATTATCGTTAGTTGCTCAATTGATGCATACGAAGTCAGAACACCATATGTCAGAACATAATTTTGATGACATGGTTCGATTAATGAAAGAGATTACTCTTGAAGGAAGTTTGGTGCCTGAAAACTTTTATAGAACAAAGCAGTTAGTAGAAGAAATGGGTCTTCCGATTGAAAAGATTGACTGTTGTAAAAATGGATGCATGATATACTGGGGTGAAAACAGAATGTTGATTTCTTGTAAGTTTTATGGTCATCCTCGGTACAAGAGGGAACGTCGAGATAGCAAAACAATGATTCCTGATAAGAAGATGTACTACTTTCCTTTTACTCCCGGATTGCAAAGATTGTTTGCATCAAATGCCATAACAACGGAAATGAGGTGGCATGCTGAGCATGAAATTGAAGATGAGATTATATGCCACCCTTCCGAATCCCCTACATGGCAACATTTTAATGATAACCATCCAGAATTTGCATCAAAGACTCAAAATGTTCGATTGGGTCTTTCCACTAATGGTTTTCAATCATTTGGGTAATATTCTTCTTGATCAGTTATTGTGACTCCCTAACGACATACAAGGAGTTCTATATCCATGGTGGAGCATAGCGTGCGGATGGTATATTGATCATGATAAATTCAATTGAATTAGTTATTTATTTATATATTAAGGATATAAAATGTATGTTAATGTCTTTGTTTTTATTTACTTATGTATTATGTTTGTAATTTTATAGTTAATATATTTTCTTTATTTTTTTTATGATCGAACAAAAGAGTTAGGACGTGAACCAAATCCTATAGAACCTTTTGAGGCTACACACACTAGAAAAATTGCCTCAGGAATTGAGTATGTAGACCAGCGGTCTAAGACTGTTGCAGTAAGTATTTACCAAACTCAATAATTTTTCATATTTAAAAATTTGTTTGTTCGCTTTTTTAATTAATCTCATGTAATTCATATTTTTTCGTTCAAAATTTGTATTGTAGGATCGAGTGCAGGCCCTTAGAGACTGCTTCTTAGCCAGTGGAGAGATCCAATGAGCCATTTGAGCCAGATTTGAGGCATTTATTTTGAGAACTACATTTCTATACTGATACTTCCTCCTCTCATTGTTACATCATGGGATATTAGTGCAGAGCAGTTGCGTACTACTATTATGTAAGAAATGTAGCAGGAGGTTCAGATTATGCTGGAGTAACAAAGGCAGTAGATACACAAAGAATTTTGATTTTAACTTGAGATGCGACAGCTGATAATAGAGATGACTCGTTCTGACCATATTTCAGCTTCAGCTTCACAAAGAGATCCATCTCATTCTGATAGCATATAGATCCATATTTTGATTATTAAATTTTATGAGATATTTATCATGTTTTGAAGTTTATTGTAATTTGTTTGTAAGATATTTTAATATATTTCATGACTTCTTTTTAAAAATTATTTTCATTTCAATAAATTAAATTTTAAAATTACAGAAATAAAATAAATTAAAAATAATAAATTATAAAAAATATTAGCGATAATTAGCGATGGATGAAAAATTTATTGCTAATCCATCACTAATTAGCGACATAATTATATCTGTTTATGTTATAATATTAAATAAATTAGGTATATAAAAAATTTGATTATCTAAATATTATAAAAATTATTATTTTTTAATGGTTATAATTCATGTTATGTCTTTTTCTAAAAAAATTATGGATGCATCTTATCTAATTTATTTTAATTATATTTATATTTTTTAATTAATATAGATATATAATTTATTTTTTATTTTTATGATAAAAATAAATTTATTTTAATTTTAGATCAGGTTTAGTTAGGATAATTCGTTTTAATCTAATCCAATTTTCATAGCCAATTCAGATATGGTTTGATCATTGGTTTTTGGATAAATCCGGATATGGGTTTAGATAGTAAAAAAAAAAAAAATAACTTAGCTTCAGCTTGGACAATAATTGTTTAACACACAACTTGAGAATAGAGCTAGTGACTTGAAAGGAACTTTTCATTGAGAAAAGAGAAAAAGAGCGCTCATAAAAGGAAGAACTTTTCACTTAAAAACAAAAAGTTATCAACATCAATAACTTAAAAAAATCTAAATATTAATCCTAATACTCAACATCATTTATTGAAAAGAAAAATATGTAAACTCAAAAAAACTTCGTTTATTGATGCTCAAAGAACAACTAATTCTTCATCCAAATTGTTCATTTTGAACCCGAAAGCAAAGGACGCATGACGAGACGGTGAGACGGCACATAGCAACCACTTTCGTAAGGGCACAGCTGATGGCCGATAGGATGAACGTTAGGATGATTTGAAAGTATGTGACCGATAAATTGATGGTCACCGAGTTAACAAGATGGCATATGCATGCCTTGTGGCAGACTAATGGGAACCATCGCAGATTAAAAATACGCCCTAACCATCAACACAATGCCCACCAGAAGGCGGGCTCAGTGTGTGGCGTGAGGATCGTCTGTAAAAAGGAAAGGGTCTGCAGTATAGCCAAAGAATGGGGAGAGAAGAAAAAAAAAAACTAAGGATCGAAGCATTGAATTCTAAAGAAAAAATATATTCGTGATCACAAGTGAGGGTATTTACAGATTGCTCGTATTACTACCCTACTCGATCAGTAAAACAATCTCAAGAGAACAGGAAATTAAGAATTGTTGAAAAGAAGAGTCATCGAGGAACGATAGTCTCAAAGCAGTGAAGCCCATCCAACTCGACCGCGAAGCGAGCCCCCGAATTCCTCCTCTGCAGCTGCTCCAGCTTCTTTGCCTGCGCCACCGGCACCGTGCTGGATTTGTCGCTTCCGCCTTTGCTCTCCTCTTCTTCGTTTTTCCTCCCACTCCAGCCGCGGCCGAACCACTCATCGCCAGAGAAATTCGGCCCCCAGCTCAGAATAGACATAGCCAGCAGCTTCTCCATAGCGAAGGAGTTCTTGAGAGAGTTGATAAAGAGAATCAAAAGCGATCAAAGAGTCTAAATAGAGAGAGAGAAGGAAAGCCCAGTGTTTGTTCTTTGGACTTTGGACCGAGGAGGAGGAGGAGGCGGAGGGCGGGCTTTAACAGGAGGGGATGAGGATTCTGGAAAGAGAGAGAAAGAGGCGGAGAACGAGTCCGATCTGCCTTGCTTCCCAAGGAGTAGACGAAATCCCAGGTCCGAAGTGATTGCGATTAAACGGACGCTGCGCGTGGCGTCTGACCGACAGCCTCTTCCACCTTGCAGACGGCACGCGTAGCGTCCAGCTGTTGCCAAGTTTACTCGGCCAATCGATCCTCGATGGGGGACACGGGGACGGTGCTACCTGTGATAGGACACGCGTCCGCCATCGAAAGACTATTCAATTTATCAGCGCTTTTAATTTGGATCGGCCGGGTGGAGTGCCCGCCACCGAAAGCACTTCCTTTTCCGTACGCATGGGTAGGAATAGAATGAATTATTTGCTTCTAATCTATCCGGGATCCGAGACTCCAAGCAACGCCTCGCCTCATCATCAATTATGTAATAGAGATGGGGAACAGTCCGGCACGAAGTGTATTTGACGATCCGATGCTGTTACAGTATCAGATCATGCTGCATGACTTATTAAGTTGTGTCATGCTGAGCTCAAAAAATTTAATCCATCGATTTAATATAATATAATCTGTAATGAGCCTAGGCTAGCATAGTTCAGCCATGCCGATATGGCTTAATAATCTATCGATTCGGCATGGCACGGTAATAGCCTGAGCTGGCACAGCGCATACCGGCACGGCATGGCTTGAGCCATCACGGCCCATCCCACGAAGGCCTAATAAAAAATTTAAATAATTTTTTTAATAAATTAAAAAATTATTAGAATACAAAAATTTATTAATAAGCCACCTTAATGGTAGGGGGTTTGGCATAGATCCTACCAATTTATTAATTTAAAATTAATGGTACATAAAGGAAGGGGGAGACCTGACCTCAATAATATAATAAAAGGAGAAAAAATTAGAGATGACTCACTTTAATTATTAAAAATAAAAATATATAATTATAAAATAGAGATGACTCATTCATCATCGCATAGTATATGTGTCATAAGATATGGATCATGTTATCTTAAGGATCAGATTTTCGGTTAATCTGTCAAGGTGTCTATCCTTTGATCGCATTGCAAGATGCCCATCAATAGCTCAAAACTCTATTCTTAGATACTTCAATTTCAATCCATGAGCCTATTTATAGGCTTTCCAACGATAATGGCAAAGGCCTAATAGCTTAACACGTTAAAAATGGCTCTTGGCCCAACATCATTAATTGCTCTGGGGTCCTTTACTTCTAACATTGTGTCATCAGATGGTTAAGTCATAGAAGCCTCGCCTTACATCCAACCAATCTTTGAAGCAGCTGCTAGTTATCCTGAGAAGACCTGCACTGATTCCGATGCTACTATGAAGATCGACATAGCTAAAATATCTCGTGCAATGACAACATAATAGATATTGATTTCTAACACTCTTTCATCAAGCTAATACATCTAGATTTTTATTTGATCTTCATCTTATGCAGAATAAAGATCATTTCATAAATAAAATTCTAATTATTATATGTAGAAAATATTTTTTTTAGTTTATCATTGCTATTATTTTGACTAAAATGACAATATCAACTCCATGCCTTTTGTTTATTTGCAAGAATATATTATAATATATATATATATATAAATAAGATAAGTCATAATAAAAATTTAGTACTTTGTGTTATTTGGTGTTGTTTCTGAAACTATGGGCTATTATTGTACATTTTGACATTCCATAATGCAATATTATTTTATAAAATTTTTTAAATCATGAATTTAAAAAATTAAAATTTTAATAGAATTATAATTTTTTACATTGATAATTTTATCTTCATTCTAAAGATATGAGAGTCAAATTTGTATTTTTTTCATGCATGATCACCTCTAATTATATATAAGAAACTATTTTTAAAACTATTTTTTATGCAACTAAACGTATAAAAAGTTAAAAATAGCCTTTGGATAACTTTTGCTTAAAAAATTATATTATTTAAGAAAATAACAAAGGAGCACTAAAACTCAATCATTTCATTTGCAGATATGAGTATCTCATCCGTATATTCGAGCATCATTTCTTAAAGAAAAAAATTACAAGAGACAATAAGATATCTACTGTTGAAAGGTGCCAACCCAATCCTATGTCACTTGGCTCAGATTGAGCCAACAATTTTTTTGTAAAAAAAATAATGTAGGAATTATTTTTTAAAAAAATGAAAGGACTGAGCCAATAATTTTGTAAGAAAAAAATTATTCATCCACGGCCCACCAAGGGTCGTGCCGAGTACGATTATTTTTTAAAAATAAAAAAGACTTAGCCAACAATTTTGTAAAAAAATGCCCATGCATGGCCCACCATGGGCCGTTATTAATGGGCTATGTACGTACCGGGCCGCCAAAAATTTTTAATGAGCATGACAGGCATAGCCCATAAATTGGCAACCTGGCGGGCTTGGGCCATGCCTGGCCGGGCATGGCCCAGTGCCCACCTTTATTATATAAAAAAAAAATCCATCTTTTGTTTTGAGAAAATATCGCCATGTATATATAGTTTTGTATCGTGTTAGAAGTTTCAAATTTTTATTTATTTTTTTTTAATGAAGAACATTGATATTTCCTACTCATTCTTAACATGGGAAACTAACAACTTGCTTTTACACTTGATGCTAATAAAAAAAAGCACATATATATTCAACTAAAAACAACATTTTATATAAAAATAATTAAAAATAATTAAATATTTAAATTCTTTAATTTTATTTTTAATAAAAAATATTTTAATTTTTATTTTTAAGAAATAATTATATAAATAATAAATAAATATTACAAAAGGATTCAAATTTTGAACTAGAACGCACGTTTGAGAGGGAGAATCTTACGCAAACATATGCAATAAGCATCTTGCGCGCATATAATAGTACGAATGAGTTTTTTAATCTATCCTTTTTCATCTATCAATTTTTCAATGTTATAGTTATCCTTTTGAATAGTCATCACTTTGTAAAGATTTTTTTTTTGGTACAGTTGAATGATCACACTACTCTAGTGCGCATCAATTCTGAGATATCAAAAAACAGAATTTGTTTCAGTATAATGGATAGGGGTCACTCTGATTCCAAATCCAAATTCCGGAATGATCAGCCACAAGGTCGTCACCCAGTCAGCTGCAAAGTTAGCTTTCTGATAGACGTGATGATATGACTCTATGGATCTCCCGAAAGGCAAACTAGATGTTATAGAGAACAGGGTTGGTAGGAACCTAGTTGCAAGAGTCCTGGCGCAGCCAGCGGATAACAATGAGAGTCCTCCTCAATGAAGAGGCTATGGCATGAAGGATCTGAGTAGCGTAGGTAATGTCCGCCCAAGCTGCATAAAGCTTAGCCATCGGAACAAAGGAGTTTAGGAGACCGAAGCCACCGCCGCCAGCATCACTCTATCCATCCCATGGATAATAAAAGTAAAGTTTGTTTCTTTGTTCACCTTCTATGATTTTTCGTATGTTGCCACGGCTCTTAACGTTCTGATATTGGTAACTTTTCATATAAAAAAATGTTTCTAGTCACAAATTATTGCAAGTAAATGTTTATAAAAAATTTTAGTTTTTTTGTTGACGGAATAAGACAATAAAAAAGGCAAATTTTATCATCTTTCTTATTTTGTGAATACTCAGCTCAACTCATCTAAGCCTTTTCCTAACTACATGGGGTCGGCTACATGAATATGCTTCCTCCACTCTGCTCTATTCAGGACCAAGTTGACATTCAAATTATAAATAGTTATATCTTTTTAATTATTTTTTCATGTTAGTTTAGGCTTACCTCTACCTCTATCCTTACCATGGATTTTAAAAGATCACCTTTTCGAATTGAAACAACTAAATGTCTACATTGTATATGTCCAAACCACCACAATCAATTTTCTCTCATTTTATCTTCAATTGGGGCTACTTCTATCATTTCTTTTATATGTTTATTTCTAATTCTATCTTTTAAAGTTTTACCACATATCTATCTTAAGATACGCATTTCTGTTGCACTTAATTTATTCACATGTTTCAATATTATCCAATACTCTATTCCATATAATATAGCTGGCCTAATAGCGGTTTTATAATTTTTTTCTTTTAATTTTAATGGGTTGTGCCAATCATACAATACTCCAAAGCACTCCTCCATTTAATTCATCCTTCTTTAACTCTATGATTCACATATTCATCTATTTCACCTTCTTGCTGAATAATTAATCTTAAGTACCTAAATTTTTTACTCTTTGATATATCTTGGCTTGCAATCTTCACTGTTTCTTCATTTGTATTTCTACTATTAAATTTATATTTTATATATTCAGTTTTAGTTCTACTAATCTTAAAACATTTAGATTCTAAAATCTATCTCCAAATCTCTAGCTTAGTATTTACTTCAGATTTAGTTTCATCAATCAACACTATATCATCTGTAAATAATATACACCATGGAATATCATTTTGAATATATTTGGTTAATTCATCCATAATTAATACAAAAAAAATATGGACTTAAAGCAGATTTTGATGTAAACATACAGTAATTGAAAACTCACTAGTTTCTTCTATTTTTATAACAATAGTTTTTGCTCTATCATACATACTTTTATTAATTCTATGTACCTTTTGGTAACTCTTATTTTGTAAATCTATATGCGTAAAACCCATAATCTGAGCTTGTGATAATAATGACCAATAACTTATAATTTTTTTTAAAGATTTTGAAGTCCACACTTTCTCATTTTAATCTAACCTTTTAGATTGCATAAGGAGGCACCATATGTGTAGATGAAAATAAATGCCAATGTGATGAAACGTTTGTCATTGTTTTTACACTTATTTATTTGCATCAATCCATGCTTTATGCCAGCCAAGTCAACGTAAGAAAGTAGTGCCAATTAACCATGCTACCTTACCAATCCATTTGTCATTATAGACATTAGCTAAGGATTCTCCTAGTTAAAGTTTAATATTAAAGAGCCCATGATATGCATTATATAGCCGGCAATAGGTCAATCTAAATCCAAGTCACATTGAGATGCACGTGATATAAGAAAGTTAGCAATCTTGGTTTGATATATTTAAACAAGTCAAAAATTTCAAAATGTGAATATAACCTAACTAATAAATAAATAGGTTACATAACCCAGCATGCATTTATTGATTAGAAAAAAAAAAATCAAAACGCGTCAAATTTGCCATAACCTCTTAATATATAGATAAATAGATTGCAAATTATTAAATGAGTTGTGCACGGGTCAATTTAAACTTAAACTAGCGAATTAAACGGTATGCATGGATGAAAAGTTTAAACTCCGCTTGGCAAAAATGACCGAACCGAACCAGGTCCAAGAGAAGCCCTAATCTCACCGGTCCCATCTTCTCTCCGTTCCGCCGCAAGCAACCCTCGCTTCCTTCCTTCTGGTTCCCTTTCTTTCCGCGGCTACCTCACATGGCTGGAACTCGTGCCCCTCCTCCCACTCCGACGGACTCCCCCCGTCACTTGCTGCACCCCTAGCACTTCTCCGTTCGTGTTTAACGCCAGCTCCGATAGGTCAATTCTTATCCCCATCTCCCACTATTTCCCTTTCTCTCTTTCCCTTTCTGACACACTCTTAGGGTCTGTTTGGATGGAAAGAAAGATAGGAAAAGAAAAAAAAAAAAGGTCATAAGTCTTCTTGTTTGAAAGAAAATAAAAGAAATGAGGAAAGGGAATGGAAGTAATCGTTTCCCCTCTTTTCACTCTCAATGAGGCTAAATCTGTTAACCCTCAAATCGAAGGTAAGCTGGAAGAGGAGAAAATGTTTAAATCATACTTTTATGGAAGACCAAAATATCCCTTCATTTTCTATTTTCATTCTCTATTCTAAAGGGTATAATTATCACAAAATTCTTTCCCTTCTTTTCCATCCCTTCTATCAAAATAAAAAAATAACACTTGTTGGATTTTTTAATTCAACATTGGGCTTATATGTGAAATAATTATGTGTTGCGGACTGTCAAATAAGGTTAAGCCCAATTAAAAGTGATCAGCTGAGGTTTAGTGATTTGAGCTTTAATGTATCTGATTAGGTGTAACCCTTTAATGGTAGAGACCTAAGGGATTATTTCTATTTTATGAGGCTAAAATAGAAATACCAAAAGGATAATGATGAAATTATCTATATATAACGGTTATGGTCCCTGGATCGCATGTACGACCTTCTTCTCTGAATCCCATCATCAGAAAGAATAGCCTAGAGAAAATTCTAAAGGGCTCTCTGGGAGTACTTGTTGATCTAGAAGGTCAACCGCAGGGCTCTGGAGAGCAATCAAGTAATATGGATTCAAGTACGCTTCCGTTTATCGATTATGGATTCTTGATGATTAAACATAAATGATTCTTGGGCTTCATGGTGAGATCTTCATCAAAAGGTTTGGATCTTATTTCCAACAATTGGTATCAGACGTAAGGAGTATGATTTGTCATTCTACCTTACTAGAGTCACTCTGGGGAGAGGCACTAAAGATAGCAGCCTATATTTTGAACAGAGTACCAACTAAGCAGCTATCAAAACATCTTATGAGCTTTGGATAGGACGGAAGCCTAGTCTAAAGCATTTTCATATTTAGGGATGTCCAGCTGAGGCAAGGCCTTATAGGCCACATGAAAAGAATTGTACTCCAGGACAGTAAGTAGCTATTTTGCAGGGTATTCTGAGCGATCCAGGGGTTACAAGTTTTATGATCCCAAATCAAGGATAATTTTTGAGACAGGAACTGCAACGTTCTTTGAGGATATTGAGTTTGGGGGGAGAAATAAAGTTAGAGACTTTGTCTTTGAGGAGGAATTGGAACCTACTACTCTTGTTGAAGAGCAGCTAGTTTATATTCCTATAATTGCTTTTGATAATGATCAAGTTGCAATTCCAGAACAATAAGAAATTATTGTTCAACCCTCAGAGGTACAAACTCAACAACCTCAAGAACAAGTGCCTTTGCGGCGATCCACTAGAGAAAGAAAGAATGCTATTCCAGATGATTATATAGTGTTTCTTCAGGAACATGAGGAAAATAATGGCGTGATGGAAGATGATCCTCTCAACTTTCTTTAAGCCATACAAGGTTCCAATTCAGAAAAGTAGATTGAAGCGATGAAAGAAGAGTATAAGTCTATGCAAGACAATAAAGTTTGGGAACTTGTCCCATTACCAGAAGGTGTGAAACCCATTGGTTGCAAATGGATTTTTAAGACCAAACGGGATTCAAGGGTAATATGGAAAGGTATAAAGCTCGTCTTGTGGCTAAAGGCTATACTCAAAAGGAAGGGATTGACTTTAAAGAGACCTTCTCTCTAGTTTCATCGAATGACTCTTTTAGGACAATCATGGCTCTTATTGCATAGTATGATATGGAACTCCATCAAATGGATGTCAAGACGGTGTTTCTCAATGGAGACATTGATGAGACAATTTATATGGCGCAACCAGAAAACTTTGTGTCAGGAGACTCAAAGAAAATGGTTTGCAAATTGATAAAATCCATTTATTGGTTAAAGCAAGCTTTTTGTCAATGGTACCACAATTTCATCAAGTAATTCTCTCATTTAATTTTGAAGTGAATGCAGTTGATGATTGTGTGTATCATAAGTTCAGTGGGAGTAAATATATTTTTCTAGTTTTGTATGTGGATGACATTTTGCTTACCATAAATGATATAGGCATGTTGCACGAAACCAAGAGATTTCTATCAAGCAATTTTCAAATGAAAGATCTTAGTGACGCCTCCTTTGTATTGGGAATCCAGATACATTGAGATCGTTCTCAGGGTATCTTGGATTATCACAAAGGAGCTATATCGATAAAGTACTTAAGAGATTTGGCATGCAAATTACAAACCAGGTGATACCCCTATCGCTAAAGGAGATAAATTCAGTATTAATCAGTGCCCAAAAGGAAACCTTGAAATTGGAGAGATGCAGAAGATTCCTTATGCTTCGGTTGTAGGGATCTAATGTATGCTCAAGTTTGTATGCGTCCAGATATTGCGTACATTGTTGGAGTGTTAGGCAGATATTTAAGCAACCCAGGTATGGATCATTAGAAAGCAGCAAAAAAGGTTATGAGATATCTGAAAAGAACAAGAGATTACATGCTCACATATAGGAGATCAGATCATTTTGAGATCATTGGGTATTCTGACTCTGACTTTGCGGGATGCCAAGATAGTAAGAGATCCACTTTGGGCTATGTATATCTGTTAGGTGGTGGGGCTATTTCTTGGAGAAGTACAAAACAGACACTCATAACTTCTTCTACCATAGCAGCAGAATTTATAGCATGTTATAAGGCATCCAATCATAGGATATGGCTGAAAAATTTTATCACTGGGCTGCACATATTGGAAGGAATTGAAAGATCGCTAAAGTTATTTTGTGACAATAAGTCAGCCGTATTGTATTCCAACAACAATAGGAGCTCGACCAAGTCAAAGCATATTGACATCAAGTTCCTGGTTGTGAAGAAAAGATACAGAGTGGTCAGATTTTATAGAGCATATAGGGACAAACTCCATGGTTGCAGATCCCCTTACAAAGGGTGTGCCGCCCAAGGTCTTTCATGAGCATACTGCTCACATGGGCGTTATAGAGCATGACGATGCTTAGATTCAGTGGGAGTTTGTATTGCTTCTATTTTATGCTTTATATTTGGTTTGTACACACTTATGTGTTTGGATATTTTCTGATCAGAAATAAAGTATTTTATTCAGTTCAGTACACTCTATACAATTATGTTAAAGTTTTGATCTCACTCAAGTTTAAGAAGGACCAGTTGAAAATAGGCATGTTAAGATCACATTACATGTAATTTCCATGCTACACATCCATATCATGATCCATGTCATTCAGTTGTGTCAACATACATGACCATTGATGGGTCGAGTTATGATAGATATAACAAAGGCCGCTTTGATCCTATATTGGTATGATTGATGGACCAGATTGGTTATAGATACATTTCAGTAATGACAGTAAAATTAAGGTCATTTGGTTATTTTGCAACATAATTATAAGGTTACACATATAGCCCAGTGGGAGATTGTTGGATTTTTTAATTCAACATTGGGCTTATATGTGAAATAATTATGTGTTGCGGACTATCAAATAAGGTTAAGCCCAATTAAAAGTGATCAGCTGAGGTTTAGTGATTTGGGCTTTAATGTATCTGATTAGGTATGGCCCTTTAATGTGTAGAGACCTAAGGGGCTATTTCTATTTTTATGATGGGCTAAAATAGAAATACCAAAGGATAATGATGAAATTATCTATATAGCGGTTATGATCATGGATCGCATGTACGACCTTCTTATCTGAATCCCATCATCAGAAAGAATAGGCTAGAAAAAATTCTAAAGGGATTTCTGGGAGTACGTGTTGATCTAAAAGGCCAACCGTAGGGCTCTAGAGAGCAATCAAGTAATATGGATTCAGGTACGCTTTCGTTTATCGATTATGGATTCTTAATGATTAAACATGAATGATTCTTGGGCTTCATGATGATAATCTTCACCAAAAGGTTCAGATCTTATTTCCAACAACACTTTCTTTTCTTTTCTTTTCATTTTTTTCAAACAAGAGAATAAGCCTTTCGTTTTTTTTTTTTTTTTTTTTTTTTTTTTTTTTTTCCGCTCCAAACATCCAAACAGCCTTTTGCTTCTCGGTAGTGTTTTTATAGCAAGATCTTGGCCTTGACGGAAGGGAGGTCGAATCTCTCCTCCAGAAGCATCCAGAGCTGGAATTGGCCTCCCAAAATCCCTCCACCGCCGCTTTCTTTCCCTCCAATCCGTTGGAATCACCGGATTCGCCCTCCAGCGTACCGTGATCCGGCACCCCGAGACCCTAACCTCTCCGTGGTGGGACAATTGCTCGATTTCGTCCACGAGGAGCTCAAGGGACTCAAAACCAGTAGGCTCGAGCGCCTACTGGTCTTCTCCCATCCCCATTTCTTTCCAGATTTCAGCGCAAAGGTCAGGCTGCTTGTCGATCATGGAATGCCCGGTGACAAGTTGGGGCATGTCCTCGACAATGTGAACATCATGAAGGTGTTCGGCGAGAGAGCCATCGAAGGGCTGGAGAAGATGATTGTTTTCCTGAAAGGCTACGGCTGGCCGGAGGTAATCGTCCGGCGCCCTTTGCTTCTGAATTTGGATCTCGAAAACCAGCTGATCCCGGGGGTTGAGTACCTTGCTGAGCTCGGCGGGGGAAACAAGGAGGCCACCGGGTTCATGATCAACAAATGGCCTGCCCTCTTATCCTACACCGTAGAGCACCTCCAATCCCACTTGGAGTTCTGCAGATCGATTGGCCTCGCCGACGGAGAGGTCTTTAAGATTGCAATGGTGCATCACCACATATTCAGCGTAAGCAAGGAGAGGAAGCTGAAGCCCAGAATGGAGTTTCTCCATTAGTGCAAGATGAGCAATGCCGAGGACATCTTCAAGTTCTTGATCAAAGCCCCTCTCTTCATAACCCTTTCCTTCGAAGACAACCTCTCAAAGAAGTTGGCTTTCCTCGTGAAGATCGGCTACAGACACCGCACCAGAGAGCTTGCTTCAGCAGTGGGTGTAGCGACAAGGACGAGCTGCGAGAACATGCAGAAGGTGATCGATCTCTTCTTCAGCCATGGCTTCTCTTGCGAGGATGTGTTCACCATGAGCAAGAAACACCCTCAGGTGCTGCAGTATAACCACGAGTCGCTGGAGAAGAAAATCGAGTTCCTCACCGTGGAGATGGGAAGAGAGATCGGAGAGCTATTGTCATTTCCTGCCTTTCTTGGCTACAAGCTGGATGATCGGATCAAGCATCGGTACGAAATGAAAAAAGAGATTTTACTCGAACAAAAACACTACTGAAGCAGACCCCTGCTGTAATCTCCATTCAGCAAGGCATGGTCTTGAGTAATTCGGACTGTTCATCAAATCTTAACATGATGAGCTGGAAATAGTTTTTTTTTTTTTGTATCGAGTAATAAATAGATTGAAAGAACACTCTTGAATTCCTTCTGCTGTGCTACATCTCTTCCACTTGAGTAAAATAAATGAACATAAAATCAAAAGAAAAACGATAAAAGAAAATTCAATAAAACTATGAATTTATAACCTCAGAGAAGCAATTGCTTCAGGTTTAAAGTCGATTCTAAGGTCCAACACTCTTCTCACCTCGGCAGGAGTGAGTAACCATGTCATGTGTCCTGCATTCTCTCCCCAGAAGTCCAAAATCTCAGACACCCTTTCGAAGTTTACAATGGTTGTCATCTGAGAGAGTCGGGCAAATTTGTCTCGCACAGGTGTCTGTGACATCTCTGAGAAATGATTGACCAAAGCCCTCACCTCCCTATCAAGTTGAAGGCCACCCAGCTGACTAAACCGTTTCTGCATCATGATGACTTCGACCCTCCTCAGAATTAAATCGAGCATCAGGTGGACAAAAGAGTCATAATTGTTTGATGTCATCGCTGGCTGTAACCACACCATATTGGTCTCCACCGCATGAAGCAGCTTTTGTACCCAAGGGTCGTTTACCTCATTTTCCTCGTACTCTGCATCATTAAGCTCATAGCTGATGATTGCCACAGTATCCAGCACTGGACGGATTCGGGTTGAAACGGTTGCTACCAGCTGCTCCATTCCAGCAGTCAAGACCTGTTTAAAGACACTGCTTAACTCACCTAGCTCTGACAAACAGGATTTCACCTTTTCTCTATCAGCTGGTGCTGGAAACCCCTGACGCACAATGAAACGTCAATATTATAATAACTATCAACATGTATGAAGAAACAACTTGGTATGAAGAATGTTAGCACATAAGAATTGAATGAATTCCGGAAAGATAGAACAGAGAGGACAAATTGCTTGATCAACTGTATCATAGGCATGTTCTAGTAAAAGGGTAAAAGCATCAGGCAGGACTTTTTTTCTGAATGATAAATAGGCATTGTTAAACATTCTGAACCACAAAAAATTTACATATACAGGGCGGTATATGAGTTCAATCCTCTGAAATTCAAGGCAAGAAATGGTGTTGACAGCATATCATTTTCCTAATAAGATGAGCAAAATCCAAGCATGCACTCATGCACACAAACATGCGCATGGTGCATCTACAACACACGTACATGCGTGTATCCACACACACAGTTCTTTTTTGTCAACTAAATCAAGAGGAAAGCACCAATAACAATAACAACAAAGTAAATAACAGATATTCATGGAGTTCTCGTGCTGACCCCATGTAGTTGGGAAAAAGCTTAGATGAGTTGAGTTGTAGACTCATGGAGTTCTCGTGCAGTCTAAAATTTACGTTTGCAAGTATTCACATGCACAAACACAATTATGGCCTTGTTTTGCAAGATGAATCCCAATAGGAGACAGCAATACAAGATTACTATGACAGCTCTATTCCATCCATTATTTCCTTGTATAAGCAACAATTAACTCTAGTTTTTTCTTTTCTTTTTGTACACCAGCTATGCTATTGAGAGGTGTTTGGATGCCCCACATGATATACATAGAACATGGAGAGAAGATATAATGGCATGTTAGAGGGATGCCCATGTGGTTATTAACTTGACAGAAACCTTGGAAGTACAGGATCAACAGCCTCTTTCAACCCCTTTCCTGTCTCTCTCCACAGCACCCAAAGTTTCAATTTACATTTATGTCCCATCAGAAGTTATCAGCTAGGAAAAAAAAAAAAACATTCGAAGCGACATAAAAGCGGGTAGTGGCCAAGTAATCCCTTTCATAATCTAGCTGGGATCAGCCCTGCGACCACCCCTTCCATCTACCTCTCCTCTCCTGCTCTCTTACCCTCTTCTCCCTTCCACACTCTCTTCCCATTAGCCCTACCACATTACCACATTTGGCAGGGATGTTGCCAGACAGGCCCTAAATTGTTGACATTAAATAATAGTTCATATTTCAAATGACATGGAAGAACAGAAATCCATTCTTTTGCCTAGGAAACACAGACCTGCATAATATAATTGGAGCAGAAACTAGATAATATACCATATTAGAATTGAAAATACCCATATTGCTACCATCACCCGGTGCTAAGAGATTTATTGTCTTTCAGATAAAGAACCTTAAGGCAGGTCTAGGAGATGGTCTTCAATTTTTCTTTCTTTTTTTTTTTTTTTTTTTTTTTTTGTTGTTGATCGAAGGATACAATCTTCAAATTATTTCAAAATTGAGCTGACAGTACGTTAAACAAATAAATATATATAAATGCTCCCAACTCATGAGTTGTTTCATGTCATTCAGCCTTCAATTCTCATAACACTTGAAAATTTTTCATGAAAACTGGACCCAGCTATCTCCTGGTCCACACTACCATCTTGTAAAATGTGATCAAGCCCTTAATGTGGGAAGTGATCAAATCCTTTACAATATCAATGCCAGACCTCACCCTTGTACATTGCAGATACTTGCCAATTCTCATGAAGTGGCACCTTCTTTCCTTAGTGAATGGGTTATCCCAACTAGGGAAAGGATAGTCTGGAGAGTGGTGTTACCAAGGTTACCACCATTTTCTTATCCTAAACTACCAATGTCAATTTCTTTTCCCATCCTTCAACATAAATAAAAAGGAACTATTCTATTCTATAATTGTCCAAGGAGAAATATTGTATTGTTTCTGTTCCAGGGATATGTTCTATTAAAGTAAATAGTATTTTAACTTTCTTCCATTTGCTAAGACCCCTCCATCATATTCTTTACCTAACAATTCAAGCCCTGAGGTTCTCTCGAGAAATTAATGGCATGGCTGAGTCATGTCACCTATTCTTGCTGATTTCAGCTCCCTCCTCATTAATCCTTGAAATGTATCATCAATCACTAAAAAGATGAAGGGCTGAGAAAGTAGTCACCTTTCTCTAATTTCTTGAAATCATATGTTGAGAACCATCAGCAAACACTAAGAATTCTTTGTACTAATCTAAACAATCCTGCCTTTCACCATAAATGTTGGAAGCATAATTTTTGAGGTCTTATATTTATCGACAATTTATAAACTTTCCACTTGATAATCTTTAATTTGTTAGCCATGACTAGCTTTGGGAACTCACCAAAACTTTTTTGGAAAGACACATTTAATCCTTTCCATAAGATATACACATCAACCTCAGCACAAGCATGTAAAAATTTAAAAAAGGATACTAGGTATTAGTTCATCATTTTAATGCCTTGTTTCATCTTGAGAATCACAGACATTACAGCTTGGCTGGTTACACCTGAATAAAATCACTCAACTCCACATGCCATTCTATTAACATTCAGAAATCCCCTGATGACTCATATTATAGTCATTAAGAAATGGAACGAAACTTGTTGGTTATGGTAGTGATACTTCGTTATTTTATCCATTAAATCTATGTGACATTAAAATCCATTCTCTTGCAAGTACATGTGAGAAGCATCCACAATTGTTCCTCCTTTTAGCAAACAAAGATGAAGATCATCCTTGTCTGATAGGTTTTTCTAAAGAAAGAAAAGAAAAGAAAATTAACTTACTTCTCATCAAAAATAAAATAAAATACTTACAAACTATTTGCACAATTTTCCTGGATTGTCATGCGATTAAATATGAAAGACTGAAGGACAAAAGGAAAGAACTAAAATGAAAAAGATAACACATGGAACACAGCCATATTTCACGAATTGGTTAAAATCCCAAATTACAAATTCAGTTTTAATGCAGTTAAGATCTGCTTTATATCTTTTAGTGGGCTTTCTACATTAATCAGAGAGCCCGACCTTGCTTTTTATTACACAGTTTTCCTACAGCAAAGTTGCACTGGCTAGTATTTCAACAACAATTCTTAGAGAGTCAACGTTAGTTATAGCTCTCTAGTAAAATTTGCTGAATCCTTTCATAGTGTCTCCCGAGACTGACTTGTGCTCCACAAATGGCTCCATTTTGACAGGACAAAGTCTTGAATGGTGACAATGATCATTGCAAGCTTAAATTTGATATTATAATTTGCATCGTCTACTGACAAGAAAAAAGCGTTTCAACATCGTTCTTTCATGACCATATATGATGATTAAAGTTTCCTTAGTTCAGCAAATTTAATTTGTCTCCTTTGATGGTTGTTCTTTGACTTTGTTTCTTTCAATAAGCGAAACCTGTTCTTGATTTCAGAGCTCTTTCACTAGACCTTTGTCTTTGTTAAATCTCTATTCCTATTTCTTATGATGAACAGAGTAGGTGATTGCATGCCACTCCCCTGCATATGGAACAATGAACCTTCACACCCTCATTATATCCCATAACCATAAACCTACACATTACGATGGAATTACAATCTTAATAAAGGCAATGCCACAATGAGTTATGAGCATTTGATGATCCCTCTACAGTTAATGGTTTTATTTTGCAATTATTTTGCAAAATCAAGTTCTCAACCTTTATTACAGGCTTTGTCTTATAAGGCCGAATTTTATAATTGACTTCATCCCATCATGAAGTAATGATGGACCTATAAAACTTAATTACTCAAATATGAAGTGTGAGGAGCTATCCACCTGAAGAAAGGATAATACTATGAGTGATTGATTGTGACATGGGTCCAACAACTTAAAAGAAGTAACATGACCATATAAAGTAATTGGGAGCAAAAGGGTGCCATACAGCTCAGCTTACTAATTTTGAAGGGTCAGCCATTTAATCAGGGACTTTTCATCATTGGAAGCTCAAGATATAAAGAGGGGCAATATTTGCTATGATATAATGATACAAAGAAGCATTTTCTTTATTTCCCTTTTATTTCTCTTCTTCGCATCTTGTTCTAGAAATGGCCTAACAATTCACTGCCAAAGATCACGTAGAATCCTCAAGATAATCAGGAATGATGGAGAAAAGAGTTTAATGTTAACATCGTGAAAGTAAGTAGAAGAGATTTATTATATAGAATACAATGTTGAAATGATACAAAAAATGAAAATGAGATCAAAGTTAGTTTTAGTAGCAAAGAGAGCCCATAGCATAGTTGGTGTTATTATATTGAATCTATTACATGAAACAATTGAGAAACAGTCAGAATATATCTAGTAAAATTAAAGCTAGATCGATTAAGTGACAAGGTGCTTCTAGGCATGTGTGCTCTTGATGCAAGCCTTGGAAACCCAGCAGTAAATTTGTGAATAAGGCAACAAGGTTTGCAGTGTCATATGGCTCACAATATTAGGGAATTAGAAAAAAAGTAAAGTACAGTAGGAAAACTAATAGTAAGATAGCATGGCAAACAAGGAGATGGTGGAGTTACATCGATGAGGACAAAGTGATGGGAAACCAATGCATTTATGATGGACCAAAGTAATGGAATCTAAGGACATCTTTGTCTGCAGGTGCTCAGGCTAGTAGTAGGGCTCGAGAAACAAGCAAGGAAGATAAGTTAACATGCATAAAAGTGACAAATTATTTAAAGAACTTATAAATGACCGTGGAGGTGGCTGATGATAGGAACAATTAGTCAATAAGGATGACAAACCAACTCCATCTAATAAGTGCAAAGGTTTGATGGCCATCATTGTGGTTTATGGATAACATAACACCAATTTACAATCTTTCATAGATTTTTATCTATATTCTTGAACGGCTAATTCCATCAGAAAAACATTGAGGATTATATACCTTGATGTTACCATCTTTTGTAGAGCAACTGCGAACCCTAGAAACTCAATTACAATGGCACTGCTTTGCTACCAAGACTTGTGATCCTCAACAAAGGCTGTTAAATCTTCTTATGCAGTGCAACTTAAAATTTTCTTGCTTACATATAACAATATGGAGCTAGAAATTCACAGCTTGTCTAACTCTCAACAATAGGGATAAGAAGCCATCGCTAAAGCAAGTGATGTCTACCAACTTTATTGATCTATTTTAACTATGCCTTATCTAAATCTTCTCCAATTCTATGTGAGTGCATAACACATAACTAAAAACAAAAATTAAGAAAGAAGAAGGCTGTCAATAAAAGGATGCCAGACTTACCTCGGCACACTGCTCCTCAATTTCATGCCTGAGCTTCAGAACATACTCTGCGCTCACATCCATATTGTTCAAAGCAGTGACAATATCTGTCCCAGTCTTGTGCACCCCAACACCCCCAAGAACATCTTGGCTCCCAGGTTTGGTTCCCTCATCTTCTGCTGCAGCGCCTCCTGGTACTCATTGTTCAGCAGGTTCATTGCTCCACTCAGCACTGCAAACACTGAATTGATGCTTGAGGTTGAGATTGCCCTCCGGCAACAGCTCTGCAGTACATAGAACACATCATCCACCATCGAGGTCGTGAGGCTCTCAGGGATGGCTTCATCGATATTGATCGCCTTCCTCATGTTCTCCACCATAAGGAACTCCTCCAGGATCACATAGAAACTGGTAAGATCCAGTTGGATTTGGGCTCCCTTCCTATGTGGAGAAAAGGCCCAAATGTGTAAGCCCACTTTGTGTCACACTTGTCTAAGTGGTGAGTCTGATTAGGTAAGAATCCCTAATCAGTGGTGAGTCTGATTAGATAAGAATCCAACTTGGTAAGAATCCCTAATCGGTGGTGAGTTTGATTAGGTAAGAATCCAACTTGGTAAGAATCCCTAATCAGTGGTGAGTCTATTAGGGTGATATTAGGGTTAATTTTTTGAGAGAGAGAAGAGAGCCGTTATTTGAGAGAGAAGAGAAGAAGAAGCCCTTCCCGCATATACTCAGAGCAGCCACCGTAAAATTGCTACTGCATATTCGTTTACCGTTGGATCGGGCTGAATTTTTGACAGCAGGTTTGGAACATCTGGTTCTTCATTCGGAACGGTTGGATCGGTGAAAAAAGGTCTAAGGTACGAGAAACTCAGGTCGGACAATAGCTCTATTTTTGGGTTTGTTAAACTTCTTGGTTCTCTGTTGTAAGCTTTTTAGCTTTATTATTTGGTTGGCTGTAAACACTCATTTGTGTTCTTATTTGAGACTCTCTTGTACCCTTATTTGATCATAGTGGAGCTATTTCTTTGGTCTGGACGACCCGTGGTTTTTACCCTTGCTTTGAGGGGTTTTTCACGTTAAAAATCTTGGTGTTTCTTGTGTGTTTGTGATATTCAATTGCTGCCATATTTTTTGTTATTGCTCCTCATAGATTCTTGCAAGTTGGGGGAATATATCCGTTGCATATTGTGATTTGTTATTACTGTGTTGTTGTTTCCCCATCAGAGTGGTATCAGAGCTCTTTGGTTTGGGCTATTTGACTTGCTTGAATGATGGAGGCAAATACAAATAAGATAGTTTGTTTGAATGCACTAATTATCATTTGTGGAAAGGCAAAATGAAGGATTTGCTATTTGTGAATAATTTGCATTTTCTTGTGTTTGCTACTAAGAAGCCGGATTCCAAGTCTGATGAGGAATCAGAATTTCAACATCAGCAGGTTTGTAGTTTTATTCGGCAGTATGTAGAAGATAATGTTTATAATCACATTGCTAATGCGATACATGCTAGAGCCTTGTGGGAGAATATTGAATCATTGTATGCCTCTAAATCAAGGAATAATAAATTATATTTATTGAATTCTCTGATAAATTTGAGGTACAAGGAGGGGACTTCTATTTTAGATCACTTGAATGAATTTCAAGGGCTCCTAGATCAATTGTCAGGAATGGGTATCAAGTTTGATGATGAAGTGTTGGGACTATGGCTATTGAATACTCTACCAGAGTCTTAGAAGACATTTCGGGTTTCAGTTACAAACTCAGCCCCTAATGGTATTGTTACTTTGCAAATGGCAAAGGGTAGTGCTCTTAATGATGAGATGAGAAGGAAGGCACGGGGTACTTTATCTCAGTCCGAGATGCTTGTCACTGAAAATAGGGGGAGAAGTCAGAGAAAAGAACCAAAGGGTGGTAAAGAGAAGAGCAGAAGCAAGTCCAAGTCAAGATACAAGAATGTGGAGTGCCATTATTGTCACAAAACAGGGCACATACAGAAGAATTATTTTCTGAGGAAAAGGAAGAACAAAAGCAAGAAGGATAAGCAGAAAAAGAAGGATCGTGATGATGATGATCGTGTTACCACTGCTACCGGTGATGATCTTATTATTCTCTGTGACTATGAGTCAGTTAATCTTGTATCAGATGAGAGCATATGGATAATTGATAGTGGCGCTACATTGCATATTACACCAAGGAAAGAGTTCTTCACATCTTACACTTCTGGTGACTTTGGAGTGTTAAAGATGGGTAATGATGATGTGTCTAAGGTGATTGATATTGATGATGTTTGCCTGCAAACCAACATGGGAATGCAGCTGCTACTTCGAGGAGTCAAACATGCTCCGGATGTTCACTTTAATTTGATTTATGTGCAGACGCTTGATGATGGTGGTTATGATAATCACTTTGGTTATAGAAAGTGGAAACTCACCAAAGGTAACTTGGTTATGGCTAGAGGGGAGAAAATTTCTAAACTGTATTGGACAAAAGCTTTGGTTACTAAAGACAGTGTGAATGTCATGGATATGGAGGCATCTTTGTGGCACCGAAGGCTTAGTCATATCAGTGAAAAAGAGCTGAACTGCTTAGCTAAAAAGGATGTGCTTCTAGGATTGAAGAGTGCAAAGTTGGAGAAGTGTTCTCATTGCATGGCTGGTAAACAAAATAGAGTATCCTTTAAGAAGCATCCTCCCTCAAGGAAGTCAGAGTTGCTTGAATTGGTGCATTCTGATGTTTGTGGTCCATTGAAGGTAAAATTCTTTAGTGGTGCACTTTATTTTGTTACCTTTATTGATGATTGTTCCAGGAAACTATGGGTCTATGTATTGAAGACAAAAGACCAGGTGTTGGAGAAGTTCAAACAGTTTCAGGCTTTAGTTGAGAGGCAGTTAGGCAAAAAGCTAAAATGTATTCGTACTAACAATGGTGGTGAGTATTGTGGACCCTTTGATGTCTATTGCAAGAAGCAGGGTATTGCACATGAAAAGACTTCTCCTAAAACTCCTCAGCTGAATGGTTTATCAGAAAGGATGAATATGACATTGATTGAGAGAGTGAGGTGTATGCTCTCTGAAGCAAAATTGCCCAAACACTTTTGGGGTGAGGCACTGTACATGGCAGTGCATGTTATTAATCTTAGTCCTACAGTTGCTTTGGACAGTAAGGCACCAGACAAAATTTGGTTTGGCAAGAATTTTAGATATGATCATTTGCGAGTCTTCGGTTGCAAGGCATTTGTGCATGTTCCAAAGGATGAGAGATCCAAGTTGGATGCTAAGACGAGACAGTGCATCTTTATAGGTTATGGTCAAAATGAATTTGGTTACAGGTTTTATGATCCTATTGAGAAAAAGCTTATTAGAAGTCGTGATGTGGAGTTCATGGAAGACCAAACCATTGAAGACATTGATAAGGTGGAGAAGACTACACCCGAAAAAGGTAATAAGCTGATTGATGTTGATCCATTTCGGTTGCCTATTCACAATCTGGATAATGCTAAGAGTAGTGTTCAACAAGATGAGCAACACGATTATGTTGATGATCAACAACTTGGAGATGAGTTAGATGTTCCAACTAATGATGCTGAAGAGGAACATGAGATGTTACAAGATGATAATCTCAGTTATGCTCCTGAACACCTCAAAGTCAACTCAGGAGGTCTAACAGGCAGAGACAACCATCTACAAGGTATTCATCTGATGAGTATGTGACCTTGACTGATGGGGGAGAACCTGAGTGTTTAGAAGAGGCCATTGAGAGTGAAGAAAAACAAAAGTGGTTAGATGCAACGCGAGATGAGATGCAATCTTTGCATGACAATCACACTTATGATTTAGTGAAGTTGCCTAAAGGCTAGAGGGCCTTGGAAAATAGGTGGATTTACAGGGTGAAACATGATAGTAATGCTGCATCTCCAAGGTATAAAGCCAGATTAGTGGTAGGCTTCAGACAGAGGAAGGGTGTTGATTTTAATGAGATTTTCTCACCTGTGGTGATGATGTCTTCTATTAGAAGTGTGTTGAGTTTGGCTGCTACTCTTGATTTGAAGGTAGAGAAAATGGATGTGAAAACTGCTTTCCTTCATGGTGATTTGGAGGAAGAGATTTATATGAAGCAACCTGATGGCTTTCAAGTTGAAGGCAAGGAAGACTATGTGTGTAGGCTAAGAAATAGCCTATACGATTTAAAGCAGGCTCCGAGGCAATGGTACAAGAAGTTTGAGTCTTTCATATGTGAGCAAGGATACAAGAAGACTACTTCTGACCATTGTGTCTTTGTTAAAAAGTTTTCTGATGATGACTTCATTATCCTGTTATTGTATGTTGATGACATGCTTATTGTTGGGAAAAATATTTCTAGGATTGACAGGTTAAAGAAGCAGTTGGGCAAGTCATTTGCAATGAAGGACATGGGAGCTGCTAAGTAGATTCTTGGTATAAGAATCATGCGTGATAGAATGGAGAAGAAACCTTGGCTGTCACAAGAACACTATATTGAAATGGTGCTGCAAAGATTCCAGATGGAAAATGCTAAGGCTGTAAGCACTCCTCTTGCTACTCATTTTAAATTGAGTGCTAAACAAAGTCCTTCAAATGAAGTTGAGAAATTAGATATGGAACGGGTTCCTTATGCTTCTGCTGTGGGTAGTTTGATGTATGCAATGGTGTGCACAAGATCAGACATAGCACATGCTGTTGGTACTGTCAGTAGATTTTTTCAAACCCAGGTAGAGAGCATTGGAATGCAGTGAAATGGATTTTAAGGTATCTTCGTGGTACAACTGGTATGAGGCTTTATTTTGGAGGTGATGAGCCTACATTGGTGGGGTACTCAGACTCAGATATGGCTGGAGAAATTGATTCCAGAAAGTCCACTTCAGGCTATATGATTAAATTTGCAGGGGGAGCTGTGGCTTGGCAGTCTAAGTTGCAGAGGTGTGTAGCATTGTCATCTACAGAGGCAGAGTTCATAGCCATTATTGAAGCATGCAAGGAGTTGCTATGGGTGAAGAAATTCTTACAGAAGCTAGGCTTTGTTCAGAACCAATATCTGTTGTTTATTGACAGTCAAAGTGCTATCCATCTTGGTAAGAATCCAACTTTCCATTCAAGGTTCAAACATATTGATGTGAGGTATCATTGGATACGTGATGTTTTGGATGTTAAGCTATTGGAGTTGGATAAAATTCATACTAATAATAATGGTGCTGATATGATGACTAAAGCATTACCAAGAGGGAAGTTTGAAACTTGTTGTGAGATCGCCAGTTTGGCGGTTATCTCCACATAGTTGTGAGGGAGAGATAATGTTGGGTTTGGGCTCCCTTCCTATATAGAAAAGGCCCAAATGTGTAAGCCCACTTTGTGTCACACTTGTCTAAGTGGTGAGTCTGATTAGGTAAGAATCCAACTTGGTAAGAATCCCTAATCAGTGGTGAGTCTGATTAGGTAAGAATCTAACTTGGTAATAATCCCTAATCAGTGGTGAGTATATTAGGATGATATTAGGGTTAATTTTTTTTGAGAGAGAAAGAGCTGCCATTCGAGAGAGAAGAGAAGAAGCCCTTCCCGCACATACTCAGAGCAGCTACCGTAAAATTGCTACTGCATATTCGTTCACCAGTGGATCGGGCTAAAATTTTGACAGCAGGTTTGGAACATCTGGTTCTTCATTCTGAACGATTGGATCGGTGAAATAAGGTCTGAGGTGTGAGAAACTCAGATCGAACAGTAGCTCTATTTTTGGGTTTGTTAAACTTCTTGGTTCTATATTATAAGCTTTTTAGCTTTATTGTTTGGTTGGCTGTGAGCACTCATTTGTGTTCTTGTTTGAGACTCTCTTGTACCCTTATTTGATCATAGTGGAGCTATTTCTTTGGTCTGGATGACCCATGGTTTTTACCCTTGCTTTGAGGGGTTTTTCACGTTAAAAATCTTGGTGTCTCTTGTGTGTTTGTGATATTCAATTGCTGCCATATTTTTTGTTATTGCTCATTATAGATTCTTGCAAGTTGGGAGAATATATCCGTTGCATATTATGATTTATTATTACTGTGTTGTTGTTTCCCCATCAGATCCTGCACCACCCTGTTGAAGCTTCCGCTTCTGAAGACCTTGGTGGCCCTCGGTCCAAGCTGAGGGTCGACAGACCCCAGTCCCCGGATCTTGGAGGCCATGAATTCAATGTAATCCTCCCCAAGCTGTGTCAGTGCCAGAATCTCCTCCAGGTACATCTCCACCTCCCTTGGATTAGGGCTCTCAGGGGCTCCGAGAGAGAAGGTTCTTGCTGTAGGAGTTGATCTCGGAGGCAAGGCGGATGAGCTTCCTGTAATCCATGTATTTCTTCAAGATCTAGGTTCCCCGAGAATCGCACTCCTCCTGGAGCTCGCAGATGGCATACACAATCTCGTCCTCGCAGAGGCTCCGGAGGACCTCGTCATTCTCCTCAACGGCGAGGACAATGTCTTTGAAGAGATTAGAGAGGCAGCCAATGAAATTGACCTGATCCTTGATAGGGAATACAACAAATATTCCTCTAATAAGATCGCTATTATACGGCCAAGCACGCAGTTACGATATAATCAGCAAAAAAAAAAACACAGAATAATAATAGGAACTTTTATAATCTCCATGGCGGCACAGGATCTGCAAGGCTTCACTAAGAGTTGAATCAGGTACAAGCCCTCAAAAAACACACTCTCTCAGAAACTCTTATAATCTCGCTAAGAGATTACAAAACTTTTTCTCTACTGCACCCGAAGATCTTCACAAAGCCTCCATTCCTTTTCATAGGTTCGTAACTCCCTCACAAAAACCTCCACACGATCAGCTCCAAAACCGTTTGAAACTTCCACGTGTCTTCAAGTCTCTAGCGTCCAGGCATGGGCCCCCACATGAAACAGCAACCGACTCCTTCCTTTGTCAAACCTCCTCATGAAACAGCCGCGTCAGACCAGGTCTCCATTCGTAACACCCATGAACCCGCACGAAAGTCGTCTCCCCTTTCGTTCTGCATCCTTCCATGAGCTTCACCTTCATGAACTCTTATTTAGGGCTTCCTCTTGATGAAATTAAGCTCCATCCATAACAATCTCCCACTTGGAGATTAATGATATCAATCTTAGATCTACCTTCTTTCTCTATGCCGCGCTCTCCTGATCTATCTCTTGGAAAGCTTCACCAAGTTGCAATAGAGACTCAACTTGTCTCTGCTCACAACCTTGGTGAACATATCTGCAGGGTTTTTAGCTCCATCAATTTCCTCCAGCTTTAACTGCTCCTCATCCAACGCACTGCGTATGAAATGATACCTAAGCTGAATGTGCTTGGTTCTTGCATGAAATGCTGGATTCCTTGCCAAGTGAACTGTGATCTAGCTGTCACTCCATAATGTATTACACTCATGCTCCTTGCCGAGCTCCTCCATCAACCTCTGTAACCAGATCATCTCTTTACTAGCTTCAGTGATCGCCACATACTCAGCTTCTGTAGTTGACAATGCCACTATCTTCTGCAACTGAGATACCCAGCTCACTGCTGTATCACCGACAGTGAAAATATAACCAGTGGTGCTCCTCCCACTGTTTCTGTCACCAAAGTGATCTGCATTTACAAATCCATGTAGTTAAAGACTATCACCTCCATAGCACAAACTGTAAGTTGATGTACCCCTGAGATATCTTAAGATCCACTTCACTGCATTCCAGTGCTCCTTGCTTAGATTCTGCATGTACCTACTGACTGCTCCCACTGCTTGTGTGATATCCGGTCTTGTGCAAACCATTACATACATTAGACTTCCCACAGCTGAGGCNCTCAATAGACTTGGGTTCTATATGAGATATAAATGTAAGATAATTATTGACATTTTAATAGATGACCTAGCTCTTACTCCTTGAGATGAATCACCTACGATTAGGTTCTTTGGATGACCATAGCCAAATCAATCTCTAGGAAGATCTATATCATTATGAGTAGTGTCAATACCCTTATAATTAACTGAATCATCATCTTTAGCTTTAGGTTCACGATCAGAAGATGCATCAATATTTGATTTTTTAAAATCTCTTCCAAGAATATTAGTATCTTCCTCATCGTCTTTCTTTTTTGAACTAGATGCTAAAGACTCATTAAAGACTATATGAATTGACTCTTCAATAATCAAATACTTCTTATTGAACACTCTATATGCATTGCTAGATGTGAAGTATCCTAAGAAGATACCTTCATCTAATTTAGCATCAAATTTTTCTAGATTGTCTCTCCCATTGGTGTGTATAAAACATCTACAACCAAATGCATGAAAGTAACTAACATTGGGTTTTCTATTATGCCATAGTTCATAAGGAGTTTTCTTAAAGATTGATCTAATGAGGGTTCTATTTAGGATGTAACATGCTGTATTTATAGCTTTTGCTCAGAAATATTTAGGGAGTTGGCTTTCACATAGTATGGTATGGGCCATGTCATCTAGAGTCCTATGCTTCTTTTCTACCATTCCATTTTATTGAGGTATCCTACGAGCTAAAAAATAATGATGGATGCCATTTTCTATAAAAAAACTTTTTAAATAATTAATTTTTAAATTTAGTATCATGATACTTCTAAGAGACACTATGGTAATGTTTTTCTCATTTGTGACTTTTCTAAAGAATTTTAAAAAAATAAAGAAAGTCTCATCTTTATGAGCTAAAAATAATACACAAGTGAATCTAGTGTAATCATCTACTATCATAAGACCATATTTCTTTTCCCCTAAACTTATGGTTTTAGTAAGTCTGAAAAGATACATGTGAAGTAGTTCAAGTGACCTAGAAGTTGAAACAATATTATTTAATTTAAAAGAACTCTTAATTTGTTTTTCAAATTAACATGCAACATAAATTCTATCATTTTTAAAATTTAGTTTTGGAAGTCCTTTAACTAAATCCTTTTAAGCAATTTTAAAATCATGTGTGTGCTTGTATGACCTAATCTACGATGCCATAGCCAATCAATCTCATTAACTTTAGCATCACTAGCAATTAGGCAATGATTACTTATAGATAAAACATCTAAATCAATTAAGTACACATTGCCACATCTATTTCCAACAAAAATGATGCTATTATCAATGGAATTAAATAGTATTGAAATAGAGGCCTCAAAGGAGACTTTCAACTGTTATCAAAAGTTGAATAATACTAATTAAATTATGCTTCAAACCATTAATATATAAAATATTTTTAATAAAAGTAGATGGAGTGATTTAAATTTTATCAATACCCAAAATGTGATCTTGACCATTATCTCCAAAGGTTGCCACTCCATCTCTTTTTGCTTCTAGGATGATGAACTGATCTTTATCATCCGTCATGTGTCTTGAGCAGCCAATATCAAGATACCACTTTCTTTTTGCTCTTTTAACTACAAGACATACCTATATAGCAATCAAGTCTTATGTTTAGGTATCCAAACTTTCTTAGGCCCTTCATGGTTTGTCGCAAAAAATATGATTTCTTTTGAAACCCAAATCATCTTTCTTTTTTGCTAGCATTTACATGATATTTTTTATGATTGCAAATATAAGATTTATGACCTCTACTTCCACAGCAAAAATAGAAAACATAATTATCAATAGATTTTAACAAAGAAATTATTAACCAATTTTTTCTTTTTGTAGGGCTTGTATCCTAAACCTACTCTTTCAAAAATAACTCTTTAATTATTTAACAGCAAATTAATCTTTTAGAACTATAAGTAAATTTATTAACAATATTCTTATATTTTTTAATTTTATCTTTTAATTTTTAATTTTTAGCAGACATAGCATTCTTCTCATTTTCTAAAACTTGCCTTTTAGATTTTACCTTTTCAAATTTAGCAACAAATTCTTTTAACTTTTGAGAAGATTTTGATTCTCATTTTTCAAAACTTTATTTTTTGATCTAAGAACTTTAAAATCATTTAAAAGTTCATTAAAAGCATCATAAAGTTCATCAAATGTGAAATCATAAAAAGGGCTTTAAGAACATACCTCTTCCTCATTGGCCATAAGGCATATGTTTGCAACTTCTTGTGTTCCTTCTTAGAGGATATTCATCACTGTCACTCCATATTATAACATAAGCCTTCTTATTTTTGAATTCCTTCTAAGTTGAGGACATTCAAACTTGTAATGTCCTGGCTTCTTACATTCATTCATATTACAGGATCATTCCCTTCTCTTTCTTCTTATCCTTGTTCCTTCCGTTTTGACACCATATCTTCTTTTGAAAATGGCCTCCTTCTTTGCATAAACTTTTTAAATTTTCTAGCCAGAAGGACGGTGTTATCATCATCTTCTTCTTCTTCACTGCTACTCTTCTCCTTTTCAGCAGCTTTCAATGCAATGATTTTTTTCTCTTGACATCTCCTCCATGTGTTGCTTCATGGTGAGTTTATGTGTCATGAGGGATCCAAGAAGCTCCTCCAATGGTAAGGTATTCAGATCTTTTACTTCTTGGATAGCTGTCACTTTTGCTTCCCAAGTCCTCGAAAGAGATCTAAGTATTTTTTGCATAAGCTCATAGTTAGTATAGGTCTTTCCAAGACTTTCTAATCCATTCACAATATCTATAAATCTAGTGTACATGCAGGTAATGGATTCATTCTGTTCCATGCTAAAGAGTTCATATTTGTGCACAAGCATATTAATTTTTAACTTTTTAACCTGGTTGGTAGCCACATGGGTAACTTTCAACCGATCCCATATCTTCTTGGCTGAGATGCAAGTAGCTATTCTATTGAATTCATTTGCATCTAAGAGCAGTATAGGATGTTAAAGGCCTTGGCATTTAGCTGGGTCATTTTCTTATCATTCTCAATCCAATCCCTTTTAGGCTTAGGAATGATAGAACCATCTACCATGTGTATGGAAGTGTTGGTACCATGTATAATGACACTCCAAAGATCATAATTCAAAGCTTGAATGAATATTATCATCTAGCTTTCTAGTATGAGTAGTTGGTTCCATTAAACAATGGAGGACGATTGATGGATATTATTCCTTAGAAAAAGAAGAATCAGCTTGAGCTGTCATTTGAATCTTTAGCTTTTGATGGTTAGATCAAGGAAGGATGAGCACCGGCTCTTATACCAATTATTGGCCTAGATGGCAACCCAAGAGGGAGGATGAATTGGGTTCTTTAAAAATTTTAAATTTACTTCTTAAAAATAATTCACAAGTATAATGCTATGAAGAGATGTATGTGTGGTGCAAAATAAGCTAAACAAAAAATGAAAGATAGAGAGAAGAGTAAAAGATAAGCACAATAAACACAAGGATTTTATAGTGGTTCGGTGTAACTACACCTACGTCCACTCCCAAGGATCTCTTGGGTATCACTATAATCGCCCTAATTATAGAGAAGTTGTTGTGCAAGCTCCCAACTCAAACATATTATTTTATCCTGGGATGACAACGAATCCAGCTAATTTTCACAGGATCACCAGTACAAAATCTCTAAAGCCTCCTAAGCTTGCACAAAGCTAAACTGCCCCCTTGATTTAATCTCCTAATTGAATCAACCTACAAAGATAATAAAGAGTTGTAATACAGCAAGAATAAAGCTCCAAAATAAGCAAATAAAATAATATAATATAATAAAATAGAAAGAGCCTGATTAGAAAATTTCTGAAGTTGGGCTTTTCTTTTTTTTCTTTCCTTCTTTTGATCTTCCTCAAGATAGAACTTGAAGCTTTTGGAAGATTCTTCAATTTGAAGCTTGAATCAGATCTAGGGCTTTCTTCTTTTCTTCTTTTTCTCTCTTTTGATTTAGTAAAAATCCCTCAAGAGTGGCCTTTGGTTCTTGGGATTTTACTTGAACTCTGTTTTCTCTGTTTTTCTCTCTAGGGCTTTGAAAGTTTTGAACTTTTTCTCTTGATTTCTCTTTTTCTTCCCTCTTCTCTTCTGAATCAACCTAAGGCTCTTACTTATAATCTCCTTCTAAATCCACTTTTAGAAGAAAACTATCCATTATTTTTAGTTGGAAGTGTGTTTTATATGAATAGAGAAAGAGTCGCTGATGTTTGTTGAAAAAATGTCATATTCTGGAGCCATCTCTGACAGTTCTGGAGTCAACTCCTGATAGCCTTGAGTCGACTCGAATAGGTTGCGAGTTGGCTCAAATGCGGGTTGTCCAAAAAGTTGATTATCTGCCCATAGAGGAGTCGTCTTTAACTTTTCTAGGGGTCGACTCGAGTTCATTAGGAGTCGACTCGAGGATCTTCAGGAGTCGACTCGAGTTGGATCCCAAAATTGCAAATCTCTGTAACTCTGTCTGACTCGACTCAAGCTTCTAAAGGAGTCAACTCGAGCTCTTTGCAGAAATGCAGTCACTCTATCTTTCTGATCGAGTCAATTCGCCCTTTGCAGGAGTCAACTCGAGACCATGCCGAATGTGTCAAGGCATGTCGGAGTCGACTATTCACCTATGTGAGTTGACTCTAAAAGCTGAAACTGACACTTAGAGTAAGACACAAGTCCAAGCTCGATTTTTTTTTTGTAATTTCAACTGATTAATGATACAATTTCTGAAACACTTAAACAAAATTATTAGTAATATAATAAATATACTCATGTGATTTTTGTTATTCATCAAAATTAATATGTGGGTCAACATAACCACATATCCATCTTAACATGCGCATTTTTGTTACACTTAATTTATTCACATACTATTTTAGTATTGCCCAACACTCTATTCCATATAGCATAACTGGCCTAATAGCGATTTTATAGAATTTTTCTTTCAACTCCGCCAAGACCGGTTCCAAGCTCGGGTTAAGAAGAAGGATTGCGTTAGGAAGTTGATAGCCAACGTAAAACTCCGTTAGTTCCCTTAAAACATATATGAGCATAACTAATGCAACCACAAATTTTAAAATAACTTATAAAGTGCTTCCTTCCATTCCAAGGGAATCTTATTATTCATAATTTATTGAGAATGTATATACAACAGTATTTACAGCTTTAGCCCAAAAAATGTTGGCAGCTCCTTTCAATCAACATAGACCTTGCCATTTTTATAATAGTCATGTTCTTCTTTTCTATGATTCCATTCTATTATGGAGTGTATCCTACTATCAATTGCATCCAAATTCTTTCATCTTTACAAAAAATTTTAAATTCTTGTGGGGTATATTCACCTCCTCTATTACTTAAAATTGTCTTTATATTTGCTTTTCAACAATGATTTTAAATCTCTTGAAAACTTACAAGGTTTTTTATTTTTCCTTTAGGAAACAAACTCATTCCATGCAAGAATAATTTTCAATAGATATAAGAAATTATCTTTGTTGGCTTAATGATGGAGTCTTCGTTTCTCCACAAATATCAGTATGTATGAGCTTCAATGATGTATAGGTTCTTCAAAATCTTCCTTTTCGAAATCAGCTCCTTTATGTTTGCCCAAGATACAACTATCGCATGGATACCTCTTGGTCTGAATTTGAGGTAGCCCATCCACCATATCTTTCTACTTAAGTAGCCTCAACCCATGAAAATTCAAGTGACAAAACCTCTTATGCCATAGCCAAGAATCTTCTGCAACTTGACACTTTAAGGCATTAGAGTGAAATTCAATGGGAAATTTTCTATATATTTTTTGTCATTTTCACTTTTGCTATCACTTGATTTTTATTCTTTTTGTCAGAAGTCTATAACTATTCTCTTGGAAAAGAAAATGGTAACCATTCTCAACAAGCTATCCAACACTTAATAAGTTTTGCTCAAAATCAAGCACCAAATTAAAGAACATCGTGAATATATTTGACACCTCTTTTTGTTTTTACTACGATTCTTCTAGCTTCTACAATAGTCCCATTTCCCATGTGCACCTTTGAAGATATTATACCATCCATGTCAAGAAATATTTTTTCATCTCCTGACATATGATTAATACAGTCGCCATCAAGATACCATATGTTTTTCTTTTTATGAGATGCTAACTGAGATGCATAAAATAGGTTCCCTTCATCATCTTTTTCTTCTATGAAATTAGCATGCTCTTTTGCTCTAAATTTGCAACTTTTTTCAACATAAATAAACCTTTTGCAATAATAACATTGAGGCTTGCCACGAAACCAACAATCAGTAGTCAAATGATTTGTTCTCTTTCAAATTTTATAAGCTCGTTTAGAATTATTTGAATTCATAACTTTGTCCCATTTTTCTTCTTTCATGCATTTTGTTTGGATCATAACTAGAAAAGTTGTTGGGGGCAAATGTTGCAAGTGAATTGTAGGCAATCTAATTAAACCACTATTTGCAACTTGTAAGTGCAACTGCAGACTCCTTTTGGACGACAAAAACGGTCCAAATTTTGTCATTGAAGAATGTTCAGGAACCTCGAAACATTAAAGTAGCAGTTTTGTAGTTTTTTTCTCAAAATTGAAAAAAGAAAAAAAAGAAAAGATTGATGAAATTATAAAGCTTTTATTAATGAAATTACTAAGCGTACAGTGCTCCGGCTAGTTGCCACTGGGTATCCCGCAAATCAACAAATAACATTTAGGTGTTTCTTTATAAAAATAATAATAATAAAAAAGGTCTTATTACTGAGATTACTTTAACAATATCCTTATTTATTATTGCGTGGACGGCCATGGTCCTTATTTCTTGCAGACGATTCCTCGGCCAGTGATGCCGCTCGAACACTCGACAGCAGCTGGTTCTGTTACCAATGCGATGCCTGCAGCGTCCCGCCCAAAGCGTGAAACTTTGCAATCCGCGGCATGGAGATCAGATGTCAGGAACATATGCTCTCCTCCCATGATAGGCATGTTGGATGACATATTCACCCTGCTAACGTAACCCTCTCTGTACGTCTGCCCCAGGACTCCATGCACGTCGTTGGTAAGGGAATAGAACTTAAATCCTAAATCAAGGTGAGCAAAGCAGTCATCGGCGGTCACACCATATCGGTGCACCCGAGACTCTTCCTCCGTGATCGGGACCACGGTAGCAGTGATCTGAAGCATCCCTTCGACCTCGACCGTGACTGCATTGGTGCCGCTTGATCGAACGATGGACACGACCGGAACAACCGGCGATTGCCACTTGGCGCCCTCGTCGGTCGGGAGGTCGATGGGCTCGTCGTCGAATGTGATGGCAAGGCGGTCCACAGTATCATCCCATGCTGCGGTTTTCTGGGCGCCGACGTACAGACGGTGACGACCGAAGAGCACGGCGATGGATTGGACCCAGGTGAAGTCTCGGGTCATGTTCGGAGCTCGCTTGCCGATGAAGTGAGCATTGATGTGGAGGTCGGAGTCGGAAAGCAGGCAGAAGTCACGGTCCTTTCGGCCATGGAAGTAGAAAGTGATGCCGTCACCACCAACAAAGCGTGGATCGCAGCACGCTGCACCTCGTTTGTCGCAATCTGCAGCACAAGATACGCCATGCATGCTAACAGGTCATTAATGCCTTACCACTGCTCGATCAGTGCTCTTAGTGATGTTTGGGACAACGAGCAACCATGTAAACGAGACGCAGAAATAAGTAATTGTACTACTTGAATCGATACTTACGGCAGACGGGACGGCAGAGAAGGCAGTCGATTTTGCAAGACTTGGGGCATTGCAAGGGGCAGCAGAACTGGGCGGCGCAGAGGGGAAAACGCTGCACGTCACAATGCACTTTCTTGGGCTTCTGTGGTCTGGCCTCTGCTAGGGCCAGTAGAAGGAGGGCAGTCACTAGCAGCAGAATCATTAGGCTTGATCGTGCCATTTTAGCCGGTCGTTGCTGCAGTGAACCTTAAGAAGGCCAGCTATCGTTGTGGTTTTGGCTTTGGGCGGCGGAGGGTGGTGCAACCGGGGCAGCGTTTTATAGCGTGTTTCACTTGAAATGAAAGTGGGGGGAATGATCGATGGCTCTCTCCCTCCTTGACTTTTAAAGGTGCCAACACGTGGGCTCCACGTTAGGCAAGCAAACCGGCCAGCCGGAATCTTGTCTGATCTAGGGTTTTTGGCAATACCAGCGCACGCAGCGATTCGACCGACTGGATCAGCGGGGTTGGCAACCTCGTCCTGACAGAATTCGGCTGCTTAAATTCACTTTGTCCACTCAACTTTGATCTGGTGGTTTTAAGGCCATACGAGCCATCATCAAACCTGAAAGGCTTTTACTTGTTTTTGCCCCTCAATTGCTGGTTTTGTTAAACCGGCTTGATTAAATTAGGCAGGAAAGGCCAGGCCATTGCACCCAACGTACATCTGCTACTCTTCCAAATTTTAGTTCTTCTACGAGTTTGAAAATACCTACTGGCATTGCTAACACACTAAAAGATATATACAAAGAGATTTAATACTAGATAAGAAATACCTTCTCATCAATCACTGATGAGGACCATATAATATCCATGTGCTCGGTAACACAGTCACCACCAACCCCGACAACTGTTGGTGGGCTGAAATTGAGTTGCCGTGTTTACAAGCTCAAACAAGAACAAATTTACTGAACATATTTCTAATTGCTAAACTAAAATTTTCATCGGCTTACATAGACTAGTATAATCAAGTCAATATGTACACACGTAATACTCTTCTAGACTCTTGAAAATCAATAGTAAACTTAATGTCAATGGGAAAACAAAGAGACGCTTGCCGCAAGTTGCTAGAACAGTTTTGCATATCACAAGAAATATCTTTTTAGTCAAATCTTAGGAATTAACTCTATGTTTTGGAAAGTGTTTTATAGCCCAATTCTCACCCTTAATGCGCTTTCTTCACAACTCCACTTAATTCTCTCAGAGATGGTAAAACCTCTCTTTTGAAATTGTGCCTTTTTGAAAATATCAGCAAATTAACTGCTCTTGAGTCTTTGCAATATGCTCCTTTTGTTTACGACTGATTGGAGTTTTTCCAATAGTTATTGCTGATTTATTATCACAATTCAAAATGATGCCTTCGATCTTTATCTTTGTCCAACATCTTCAAGAATTTTTCAAAGCCACAACTTGAAAAGAAGCTTCTGCCGCTGTTACATACTTTGCTTTATAAGATGACTGAGCCACAATATTTTGCTCTTTTGAAAGCTAAAAACAAATATCAGAATCAAGAGAATAAATAGAACCTGACGTGCACTTCATATCATCAAGATTTTTAACCCAATCATTATCAAAATAAGTAATTAATCTTAAATTGTCTGCAGCCTTGTACATGATACCATACTCAATTGTTCCTTGCAAATATCTTTACACTCTCTTTGCAGCTCCAAAGTGAATTTGACTTGGATCTTGAATGAATCTTGTAAGTAGACTAGCTACAAATATGATGTCACGTCTGGTGGCAGCAAGATATAATAGATTTCTAATCAAACTTTTATAAATTAAAGCATTAGCCATCTTTGCACTATTCTCTTTCTTTAACTTTTCATTTGCAACCAATGGTATAGCTATAAACCTACAATTCTTCATGATAATTTTACAAGAATATTTTCTATATATATTTTTGAGAAATAAAAAATTCTTTTCTATTTGTGGAACTTCTATCTCTAAGGAAAAATGGAGTAAACCCAAATCACTCATCTCATATGTTTACATCATATCTTTTTTGAACTCTTGCATGAAATTAAAGTCATCTCCGCTAAAAATTAGACCATCTACATGTACACACACAATGATGATGCAATCATCTCTTTCTTCATAAGCTTTTGCTCCTTTGAAATCCATTCTTAATTAATAATTATCAAACTCATTACTCCATGCTCGAAGAGCTTGTCTCAACCTATAAAGGGCCTTCTTTAATATATAAACTTTATCTTTTACTGCTTTTCTCAAGAAGTCTTTAGGTTGTTCAACATAAATTTCTTCTTTAAGCTTGTCATTTAAAAAAACTGATTATCATCAAGCTAAACTGTCATTTCATTTGTGCAGCGAGAGAAATCAAAATTGTTATTGTTTCTAGCCTTTAAGCAGGAGCAAAGATTTCAAAAAAATCTATATCTAGTTTTTATATGAATCTCCTAGGAATTAGTCATGCCTTGTATTTTTAAATATTTTTATCTTGATTAATTGAGGTTTATCTTGTTAATCTATTTTAGTCCAACAATTTATTCACCTTTATGTCTGCCCACCAACTTTCAAGAATGGTTCTTTTCAACTATATTCACCTACTCTTCATAGCTTTCATCCATACATCATGCCTTGCTACATCTTCAAAATTTTTAGGTTCTATGGAAGAAAAATTCCAAGATTCATAAATTGCACTCGATCTTCTTGTTCTTAGAGGAGATTGTAATGAAGAGAAATCTAAAAAAGAATCAGAAATATGAAAAACAATCTTCACTTGGACTTGGGTCTCTTGATGATTAAAATGTTAATGGAGTGCTTGATTCTCTATTTGAGACATCTCTTCTTTTATTCTTCTTGAAATAATTGATTGGCCATGAATAAATATTCCTTGCACCTTTTTTTCCTTTCAAGTTCTATTAACTTTTTCATTAAAAATAACATTTCTACTTATGATCAACTTGTTAGTTGCAATATTATATAAGCGATAGCCTTTAATATACTATAACCAAGAAATATGCATATTTGACTCTTCTAGTCAAATTCGGTTCTTTTTTCAGTAGGTATATGAACATAACTAATACTAAACTCAACTCAACTCATCTAAGCCTTTTCCCAACTACATGGGGTCAGCTACATGAATCTGCTTTCTCCACTTTGCTTTCTCCACTTGAGCACAGCAACCTTCAGCTGCATCATATTTAGCTTCTGCTGTAGATAATGCAACTGAATTTTGCTTTTTACTAAACCAAGAGATTAAGTAATTACCCAAGAATTAGGATGAACCACTCATGATTTTTCTATCTTGTTTACATCCAGCAAAATCAGAATCAAAATATGCAACCAAATTAAATGTGGAGTCTCAGAATACCATAATCCTACATTTTTAGTTTCACTCGAATATCTAAAGATTCTTTTTACAGCTATAAAGTATGATTTCCTAGGATCATATTGATATCTAGCATAGATACAAACAACAAACATAATATCTGGTCTACTAGCAAGTGAGGTAAAGAAGAGATCCAATCATACCTTATAAAGCTTTTGATCTACTTTCTTACTATCTTCATCCTTGTCAAGTTTGCATGAGAGACTTATTGGTGTGCCAAGGGGTTTACCTATTTTCATACTATACTTTTGAGAATTTCTTTTGTATACTATGTTTGATTGATGCAAATTCCTTCCTTCTCTTGTTTGATTTGGAGTCCAAAAAGAAATTCAGTTCTTCATCATGCTCATTTCAAATTCTTCTTGCATCAACTCAACAAACTCTTGACAAAGTGAATTGCTAGTAGCATCGAATATTATATCATCTACATAAATCTGCACAACTAATAAATTATTTTTTTTCTTTTCAAAAATAAGATTTCATCAACATTGCCTCTAGAAAAATTATTTTTAATCAAAAATTTGCTAAGCCCATCATACCAAGCTCTAAGTGCTTGTTTCAAACTATGAAGTTTCATATAAAGTTTAAAAATATGATTTAAAATTTTATGTTCTTCAAAACTAGGGGTTGTTCAACATAGACTTTTTAATTTATAAAATCATTTAAAAATATGCTTTTACATTCATCTAAAATAAATTAATGTTCATGCAACATTCAAATGCTAATAATAACCCAATGGCTTCTAATCTAGCTACCGATGAAAAGGTTTCATCAAAAATATGATTTCTTTTGGAAACCCAAATCATCTTTCCCTTTTTGCTAGCATTTACATGATATTTTTCTATGATTGCAAATATAAGATTTATGACCTCTACTTCCACAGCAAAAATAGAAAACATCATTATCAATAGAGCTTTTACAAAGAAATTATTAACCAATTTTTTCTTTTTGTAGGGCTTGTATCCTAAACCTACTCTATCAAAAATAACTCTTTAATTATTTAACAACAAATTTAATCTTTTAGAACTATAAGTAAATTTTTTAACAATATTCTTATATTTTTTAATTTTATCTTTTAATTTTTAATTTTTAGTAGACATAGCATTCTACTCATTTTCTAAAACTTGCCTTTTAGATTTTACCTTTTCAAATTTAGCAACAAATTCAATTTAACTTTTGAGAAGATTTTGATTCTCATTTTTCAAAACTTTATTTTTTGATCTAAGAACTTTAAAATCATTTAAAAGTTCAGTAAAAGCATCATAAAGTTCATCAAATGTGAAATCATAAAAAGGGCTTTAAGAACATACCTCTTCCTCATTGGCCATAAGGCATATGTTTGCAACTTCTTGTGGTTCCTTCTTAGAGGATGATTCATCACTGTCGCTCCATGTTATAACATAAGCCTTCTTATTTTTGAATTCCTTCTAAAGTTGAGGACATTCAAACTTGTAATGTCCTGGCTTCTTACATTCATTTCATATTACAGGATCATTCCCTTCTCTTTCTTCTTATCCTTGTCTCCTTCTGTTTTGACACCATATCTTCTTTTGAAAATGGCCTCCTTCTTTGCATAAACTTTTTGAATTTTCTAGCCAGAAGGGCGGTGTTATCATCATCTTCTTCTTCTTCACTGCTACTCTCGTCTTCTTTTCAGCAACTTTCAATGCAATGATTTTTCTTCTCTTGACATCTTCCTCCATGTGTTGCTTCATGGTGAGTTTATGTGTCATGAGGGATCCAAGAAGCTCCTCCAATGGTAAGGTATTCATATCTTTTACTTCTTGGATAGCTGTCACTTTTGCTTCCCAAGTCCTCGAAAGAGATCTAAGTATTTTTTGCATAAGCTCATAGTTAGTATAGGTCTTTCCAAGACTTTCTAATCCATTCACAATATCTATAAATCTAGTGTACATGCAGGTAATGGATTCATTCTGTTCCATGCTAAAGAGTTCATATTTGTGCACAAGCATATTAATTTTTAACTTTTTAACCTGGTTGGTAGCCACATGGGTAACTTTCAACCGATCCCATATATTCTTGGCTGAGATGCAAGTAGCTATTCTATTGAATTCATTTGCATCTAAGAAGCAGTATAGGATGTTAAAGGCCTTAGCATTTAGCTGGGTCATTTTCTTATCATTCTCAATCCAATCCCTTTTAGGCTTAGGAATGATAGAACCATCTACCATGTGTATGGAAGTGTTGGTACCATGTATAATGACACTCCAAAGATCATAATTCAAAGCTTGAATGAATATTATCATCTAGCTTTCTAGTATGAGTAGTTGGTTCCATTAAACTATGAGGACGATTGATGGATATTATTCCTTAGAAAAAGAAGAATCAGCTTGAGCTGTCATTTGAATCTTTAGCTTTTGATGGTTAGATCAAGGAAGGATGAGCACCGGCTCTTATACCAATTATTGGCCTACATGGCAACCCAAGAGGGAGGATGAATTGGGTTCTTTAAAAATTTTAAATTTACTTCTTAAAAATAATTCACAAGTATAATGCTATGAAGAGATGTATGTGTGGTGCAAAATAAGCTAAACAAAAAATGAAAGATAGAGAGAAGAGTAAAAGATAAGCACAATAAACACAAGGATTTTATAGTGGTTCGGTGTAAACTACACCTACGTCCACTCCCAAGGATCTCTTGGGTATCACTATAATCGCCCTAATTATAGAGAAGTTGTTGTGCAAGCTCCCAACTCAAACATATTATTTTATCCTGGGATGACAACGAATCCAGCTAATTTTCACAGGATCACCAGTACAAAATCTCTAACAAGCCTCCTAAGCTTGCACAAAGCTAAACTGCCCCCTTGATTTAATCTCCTAATTGAATCAACCTACAAAGATAATAAAGAGTGTAATACAGCAAGAATAAAGCTCCAAAATAAGCAAATAAAATAATATAATATAATGAAAATAGAAAGAGCCTGATTAAAAATTTCTGAAGTTGGGCTTTTCTTTTTTTTCTTTCCTTCTTTTGATCTTCCTCAAGATAGAACTTGAAGCTTTTGGAAGATTCTTCAATTTGAAGCTTGAATCAGATCTATGGCTTTCTTCTTTTCTTCTTTTTCTCTCTTTTGATTTAGTAAAAATCCCTCAAGAGTGGCCTTTGGTTCTTGGGATTTTACTTGAACTCTGTTTTCTCTGTTTTTCTCTCTAGGGCTTTGAAAGTTTTGAACTTTTTCTCTTGATTTCTCTTTTTCTTCCCTCTTATCTTCTGAATCAACCTAAGGCTCTTACTTATAATCTCCTTCTAAATCCACTTTTAGAAGAAAACTATCCATTATTTTTAGTTGGAAGTGTGTTTTATATGAATAGAGAAAGAGTCGCTGATGTTTGTTGAAAAAATGTCATATTCTGGAGCCATCTCTGACAGTTCTGGAGTCAACTCCTGATAGCCTTGAGTCGACTCGAATAGGTTGCGAGTTGGCTCAAATGCGGGTTGTCCAAAAAGTTGATTATCTGCCCATAGAGGAGTCGTCTTTAACTTTTCTAGAGGTCGACTCGAGTTCATTAGGAGTCGACTCGAGGATCTTCAGGAGTCGACTCGAGTTGGATCCCAAAATTGCAAATCTCTGTAACTCTGTCTGACTCGACTCAAGCTTCTAAAGGAGTCAACTCGAGCTCTTTGCAGAAATGCAGTCACTCTATCTTTCTGATCGAGTCAATTCGCCCTTTGCAGGAGTCAACTCGAAACCATGCCGAATGTGTCAAGGCATGTCGGAGTCGACTATTCACCTATGTGAGTTGACTCTAAAAGCTGAAACTGACACTTAGAGTAAGACACAAGTCCAAGCTCGATTTTTTTTTTGTAATTTCAACTGATTAATGATACAATTTCTGAAACACTTAAACAAAATTATTAGTAATATAATAAATATACTCATGTGATTTTTGTTATTCATCAAAATTAATATGTGGGTCAACATAACCACATATCCATCTTAACATGCGCATTTTTGTTACACTTAATTTATTCACATACTATTTTAGTATTGCCCAACACTCTATTCCATATAGCATAACTGGCCTAATAGCGATTTTATAGAATTTTTCTTTCAACTCCGCCAAGACCGGTTCCAAGCTCGGGTTAAGAATAAGGATTGCGTTAGGAAGTTGATAGCCAACGTAAAACTCTGTTAGTTCCCTTAAAACATATATGAGCATAACTAATGCAACCACAAATTTTAAAATAACTTATAAAGTGCTTCCTTCCATTCCAAGGGAATCTTATTATTCATAATTTATTGAGAATGTATATACAACAGTATTTACAGCTTTAGCCCAAAAAATGTTGGCAGCTCCTTTCAATCAACATAGACCTTGCCATTTTTATAATAGTCATGTTCTTCTTTTCTATGATTCCATTCTATTATGGAGTGTATCCTACTATCAATTGCATCCAAATTCTTTCATCTTTACAAAAAATTTTAAATTCTTGTGGGGTATATTCACCTCCTCTATTACTTAAAATTGTCTTTATATTTGCTTTTCAGCAATGATTTTAAATCTCTTGAAAACTTACAAGGTTTTTTATTTTTCCTTTAGGAAACAAACTCATTCCATGCAAGAATAATTTTCAATAGATATAAGAAATTATCTTTGTTGGCTTAATGATGGAGTCTTCGTTTCTCCACAAATATCAGTATGTATGAGCTTCAATGATGTATAGGTTCTTCAAAATCTTCCTTTTCGAAAATCAGCTCCTTTATGTTTGCCCAAGATACAACTATCGCATGGATACCTCTTGGTCTGAATTTGAGGTAGCCCATCCACCATATCTTTCTACTTAAGTAGCCTCAACCCATGAAAATTTAAGTGACAAAACCTCTTATGCCATAGCCAAGAATCTTCTGCAACTTGACACTTTAAGGCATTAGAGTGAAATTCAATGGGAAATTTTCTATATATTTTTTGTCATTTTCACTTTTGCTATCACTTGATTTTTATTCTTTTTGTCAGAAGTCTATAACTATTCTCTTGGAAAAGAAAATGGTAACCATTCTCAACAAGCTATCCAACACTTAATAAGTTTTGCTCAAAATCAAGCACCAAATTAAATAACATCGTGAATATATTTGACACCTCTTTTTGTTTTTACTACGATTCTTCTAGCTTCTACAATAGTCCCATTTCCCATGTGCACCTTTGAAGATATTATACCATCCATGTCAAGAAATATTTTTTCATCTCCTGACATATGATTAATACGGTCGCCATCAAGATACCATATGTTTTTCTTTTTATGAGATGCTAACTGAGATGCATAAAATAGGTTCCCTTCATCATCTTTTTCTTCTATGAAATTAGCATGCTCTTTTGCTCTAAATTTGCAACTTTTTTCAACATAAATAAACCTTTTGCAATAATAACATTGAGGCTTGCCACGAAACCAACAATCAGTAGTCAAATGATTTGTTCTCTTTCAAATTTTATAAGCTCGTTTAGAATTATTTGAATTCATAACTTTGTCCCATTTTTCTTCTTTCATGCATTTTGTTTGGATCATAACTAGAAAAGTTGTTGGGGGCAAATGTTGCAAGTGAATTGTAGGCAATCTAATTAAACCACTATTTGCAACTTGTAAGTGCAACTGCAGACTCCTTTTGGACGACAAAAACGGTCCAAATTTTGTCATTGAAGAATGTTCAGGAACCTCGAAACATTAAAGTAGCAGTTTTGTAGTTTTTTTTCTCAAAATTGAAAGAAAGAAAAGAAAAGAAAAGAAAGATTGATGAAATTATAAAGCTTTTATTAATGAAATTACTAAGCGTACAGTGCTCCGGCTAGTTGCCACTGGGTATCCCGCAAATCAACAAATAACATTTAGGTGTTTCTTTATAAAAATAATAATAATAAAAAAAGGTCTTATTACTGAGATTACTTTAACAATATCCTTATTTATTATTGCGTGGACGGCCATGGTCCTTATTTCTTGCAGACGATTCCTCGGCCAGTGATGCCGCTCGAACACTCGACAGCAGCTGGTTCTGTTACCAATGCGATGCCTGCAGCGTCCCGCCCAAAGCGTGAAACTTTGCAATCCGCGGCATGGAGATCAGATGTCAGGAACATATGCTCTCCTCCCATGATAGGCATGTTGGATGACATATTCACCCTGCTAACGT
>UESW01003591.1:0-34370 GCA_900491605.1 Calamus simplicifolius
TCGTTAAAAAAAAAAAAGAATAAACTGGAAGGAATAGCCAAGGGGACATCGCTTTCGTGTTACCCAAGGGGAAGCAAGCACGCCTCTCCTTATCCCCTTACTCTCCTAGGGATATGGAGGTAATGGATTTTTCGCGCTCATTTTCTTTCAGGATATCCGGAGTGGTCCTATGAAAAAGCATGGTCTTTGATCTGTAACTGCTTACTATATATGGATGTCGAGGAATCAGATTATATTCTCCGACAACAGATTCTCGTTTCACAGGATTATGAGGCAGATTAGATCATTGACTTCGGAATGTGCCCGTGCCTTTCATGATGTTAGTTTTGACTCCTCTGGCCTCTGGGGATCCCCTGCTGTTCCGACAGCGAACCGTCGCACGGTTTTTGTCTTTTGGGAGCCCCCCTCCAGGGTATGTCAAAATTAACTTTGATGGGAGTGTCCGGGACAGAGCTGCTGGATCTGCGTTCATCATTCGGGGTCCGATGGGTAATCTATTGGCTGCGGGTGGCTATGGCACTCTGGACTCTACTGTTCCTTTTACGGAGCTTGGTGCTGCTTGGGCTGGGCTCTCATTTGCTGTTAGGATCCTCCATGCTTCTAAGATCATGCTTGAGGGGGATTCTATGACTGTTATTTCTTGGTTATTAGAGGAGAACTATATAGATGAGTCCTCAAATCCGATCCTGAGGGACTGCTGGTATATGCTGCGGGAGCTTGATTCTGCCCAGATCCGTCACATTTATCGTGAGGCCAACTCGGCGGCGGACTGGGTGGCATCCTTTGCTGCTCAACATGCGGGTCCATGGAATTGGAAGCCAGGCGACCCATGTCCTATTATTTTACAGCAGATTTTAACTTCTGATGTATCTGGGCTGACTCATTCTATAATTACATGATCGTCCGTTTGTAACCAAAAAAAAAAAAAAAAAAAAAAAAAAAAAAGCAAGAGAAAGAAACGAACGACTACATTATTTAATTTAAGTATCGAAAATATGAAGTCGTCGTCGTTTCCGACGATGTTGCCGTTCGTACGCAACCATCGGTAATTTTAATAAAAATGCACCAAAACTAGTAAATTGCAACGCGCTTCTGGTGGAGCGGGATCAGAGCACCCTCCCGCGGCACCGCATGCCACTGGATCACAGCTAAGCGAATGGGACGCAAAGGGAATTCTGGAGGTGATCCTATCACCCGCCACCGGCTGCCGACAATCCAATTATCCAATCCGCTTTCTCTCTTTGGGTTTTGTTTCCTGCTGCTTTTTATTTGTCATTTTCGCTTAGGGGGAGTGGCTCGGCCGTTGGTTGCACGAAATGGACGGCCAGCCAGCCGCGGCTTCGGAGAACTTTCGTTAAAAAGATTTTATACATTGCGTTAGATGCAGTAAATTCTATATGAATAACATCGTTTTTTTATTACTTCACATGCATAAAATATTTATTAAAAAATATTAAAATAATTTTATAATATTTAAAAAAATTATAATATTTTAATTTTAAATTTATGATATCGTAGTTATAAAATTAAAATATCAGTTCAGAAAGTAAAAAAAAATTATGACATCTTAGTTTTAAACTTACGACAACGTAGTTATAAAATTAAGACATTCATTCAAAAGTAAAAAAAATTACGATATCATAGTTATAAATTTACGACATCGTAATTATAAAATTACGATATCCACTCAGAAGATATGTCTGTACATAAATTTTTTTTTTAAAAAGCTATCTAATATGCATTAATACTCCTTCAGCTTTTTTTTGAAATGTATGTATAGATATGTTTTCTGAATGGATATCATAATTTTATAACTACGGTATCATAAATTTATAACTAGAATGTCATAATTTTTTTAAAATATGTGACTTAATTTTATATATATGATTTTTAAAAAAAAAATTATGTACAAACATATTTTCTGAATGAGTATCATAATTTTATAGTTATGATGTCATAAGTTAACAATTGAAATATCATAAATTTTTTTGCTTTATAATAGATATCTTAATTTTATAATTATAATATCATAAATTTAAAATTAAAATATCATGATTTTTTTTAAAAAAAATCATAAATTATTTTAATATTTTTAATAAGTATAGTATATATACGAATCAATAAGAAGGAATGCACCGAATACGTCTTCGCTCTGATGATGGCTTGCTCCGCTCCGCCACCTTAAAATTTCCGCCACAAAAGCTTGCGTTTCGTCCGCATGGTCCACAGAGCTTCCCTCCGCCTTTACTTAATTGCCGCAGATATGCGATGACCGTTGCATCAACGTCATGACGCATGCATCGGTGCCGTCATATCTGTGCTATGTTCATGTAGATCCATGATGTTGATATGGTAATCTTATTGGCCGTTAATTTCCTTTGGAATGGCTTGTTGCATCAGCTACCTTATGGTGACCAAATGGTAGGACGATGGGATTTCTGAATTTTTTTTTTTTTTTAGGTAATGAGCTGATTAATAATGGTGTCGTTTGGATCATATACGTGAGACAGATGGGTTAGGGTGAGAGAATCGTCACTGGTTATTGGTAAGTTTAGAAGGAAGGAGTTAGTCGGATACCTTTTACAATTGAAAAGAGTAATTATTTGCGTTGAGGCCGAAAATAAACCAAGTGGCCTATGAAAAATTGTACTCTGTCCAAGAGTACAGATAATAAGAAGCAATTAGCTTTCCTCTTTGTAGCTTAAAAAAATAATATACCAGCCTTTGACTCTAATATTGCTTATATATAGTTTTATCATGCTATTAGTGTTTTTAGATGAACACTAATTATTCTGCCAAGTCTCTCACTTCCTTCCTATTTTCATGTTATTAAAGTTTTAAAATGTCCGGCTTATTAATCCGAGACTTCATTAATTACCTCTTTATCTTCATGACCTTTTTTTTATTTTATCAGACTACATGCAAATTAATTTCTCCAAAAAACCTATCAGAAGATTAATTGCAATTGTAGCAGAGATGTCTTAGAATCATATCCACACAAAATAACCAAGACTCAATAAACAAGTGCTTGCCGGATAAATCGCTGGATCCAAACGTACTATTCCAGCTAAAATTCTACTGTTGGCAGTTGGCACCTCCATAATGGTAACAAAGTTTAAAATTTTGAAGCTAGCCTTCCAGCAGCTTTGATAGCTGGGATGCACCTCTAGTTCTCACCACCAAAAACGGAGAAGAAATAGTTTAAAACAATTTATACCCTCGTACGAGTCATTCATAGAAGAAAGAAATAATCTATCGGCTTTGATTCAATCACCGAACAAATTTTTTAAAATGCACATATTTTTCAATGATCAAAACCCCCCAACCGTTTCAGCCTCTCCCACACCAAGGAACCAACTGCACATAAAACTAAGTCATTTAAAATTCATAAACAGATAAAAAAGTTCGCCTCCTGAAGGCCAACCGTCCACGACTCCACGTGGAGCCAAATATGTACACTAGGCAAAACAAGACAAAATCTCCGGCGCCGGCGAGTCACGTCATAACTCGGCCGACTCGGCGACCATCTCCCTAAGCGCCCGTTGCGACTCGGACCGGTACCGCTCGGCGACGAAGGGGTGACCGAGGAGCTCCGCCACCGGCCACCGCTTCCCGGACTCCTTTTTGAGGCAGCACCCGATGAAATCCCGGAACTCCTCCGACGCCTCCCCCTCCGCCGGCAGAGCCGGCGGCTCCCCGAAGCAGATCGCGCACATCAGCGCCGCCCAGTCCGGCCGCTGCCCCGCCGGAAGCAGCGGAAAGTGCCCCAGATACAGCTCCAGCACCGCCAATCCCAGGCTCCAAACGTCCGCCGCGTAGGGGTCGTAGTCCCCCCCGTAAGATTCCGGATCGAACCTCTCCGGGCTCATATATGCGCACGTCCCCACATAGGACATGCACGGGTCCAGCGAACGCCGGATGATCTTGCTCACCCCGAAGTCGGCGATCTTGATCTCACCGGAGCGGTTGACGAGGAGATTGGATGGCTTGAGGTCGCGGTGGACGATCTGTTGGGAGTGGAGGTAGGCGAGGCCGTGGAGCGCCTGGCGGGCGATCTCGGCGAGGGCGGGCTCCGGGAAAGGGTGGTTCCCGCGGCGGCGGAGGAGGGAGTCGAGGGAGCCGGCGTCCATGTGCTCGAGGAGGACGGCCTCATCGCCGGATGGGGTGGGGAAGACGCCGTGGCAGCGGACGACGGCTGGGGAGTCGGTGCGCCGGAGGATTTCGATCTCTCGGGAGACCTGGCGACGGAGGGAGGCGTCGGTGTCGGTCTGGAGGAGCTTCAGAGCGTACACCGCCGCCGTGCGGCGGTGGCGGACCTTGTAGACTGTGCCGCCGTTGCCGTGGCCAATCACCTGAAGCTTCTCGAAGTCGGAGAGGCGGTGCTCGGAGGTGGAAGCGGCGGCGGCGGCCGCCAGGGGAGGGGGAGGGGGAAGCGGAGGCGGCAGTCGCCAGCGGTGGCGGCGGAGGAGGAGTCAGGGAGGGGGAGCTCGAGGGTTAGGTTAGGCCTTCGCTGCCGAACAACGGCCATGGGAGATTTAGGGCCAGAGTTAGGATTTTCTCTTCGATTTAGAGGGGAAATTTTTTGAGGATTTTGGGCGATCGGAGTGGGGAGGGAGGTGGGAGGTCTATATAAAGCTCGCATTTCGTAGTCGATGGTTGGTGTGGGCTTCAGAGTGAGGAGGATGAGTGCAGTTATAATGACCTTCGGTGAGAGTAACAACGACGGTTGATGAACTCTCTAGAGTTGACGTTGTGGCGTAGGGGAGAAGTTAGGAGAAGTGACGAGGGGTGAGGAGGTGAGCGGAACCGAGGACGGACGGGTGGACACGTGGTGGGGTTCGGAAGGGGACGTCGGCAGGAAGCGAGGGAGAAGGAGGCGAGCGGATTAAAAAAGAAATACCTGCTTATAGGATTAGATTTTGAAACGAAGAGCAGCGCTTCCTCGAGGGAGGGTGGATGGATGAGTGGTGGTCTTGTCGCTAATTAACCCAAATCAGTATCCATTGATTATAGGCATAGTACGTAGCATTTGGAAATGGAGTGCTGCAAAATAATTATATAGGTAAAGAAAGAAAGAGAAGTAAATTAAGTTAGAGATTAAGCAATACTTTGAATAATTCTCCAAGGATGATTCAAGGGCGTCCAAAACAAAATCATGAGATTTTAAGTTATTTCAATTTCCACAACTAAGTCCTCCTCCTTATTTTGACAAGTTGCAATACTAGAGATTTTAAAAAAATAAAATAATTTAATCAACTTTCTAATTTTAGAAAGACATGATAAAATAAAAAATGAATAAACATTTTTTAGTAAATTATATCTTGCTTTCATCTTAAAAATTATATGACTATTTTTTTCTTTAAAAAATAAAATATTTTATTTCATAAAAATTGATATATCTTTTTATGCTAAATTAGGTCGCTTCAAAGTCCATCGTAATTGCAATACTTAACTCGTTAAAAATCTAACATATCTTAAACTTGATTGATTAATTTCAATTAATTAGAGGCTGTGATAAATATAGCTCCACTCTATAAGTTTTCAATGAGGGATAAAGTTTGTTAACTGTGAATTTAAATGATCCCTTGTGAAATTAATAATATTTGCAACTAGCTTTCGATGCGCACACTGTTTGCCAAAGGGAGGATCGGGTGGGAAGGCGTGAGATAGCAAAAGATTAAGCATATGGATGGAAACTTCCATGATGAGGTCTGACTCAGTCATGAAAGGCAAAGAGAAAGGGGATAAAAAGGCTTGAGGTGGAAATTGGCGTATGCCATGCATGAGTCCCACCATCGACAAAGGATAAGGTGACAGCTATAAACAATAAAAGATACCACACACACATGAACTCCTAAGTATCCAGAATCAATGATTCATGATTTTCTTAGTATAAAATTTTAAAGACTAAAAATATATTTCATCATCAAACTTTTGATTATAATATTTTTTAAAAAATATATATTAAATAAAAAAATTAAAGTATTTATAACTCAAATTAATCTATTACCAATTAACTTCCATTCAAATTTTTACTATCATACATTTTCAATCCGTTAATAAATTAATTAGGTTAGAAAATAAGCTTAAAATATTATAAATAATATTAGAGTGGATGTGGCATTATAAGGGGCACTTGAGAGTTTTAGTCCCACATGGTATCAGCTAATGAGTTAATTATGTCATGACATGGGCTTGAAGCATTATAGTTATAATTCAGTTTCTTATATTTCAAAAATATTATTTTTCATCCAGTCATATGAATTAGTTAAAATCGATAAAATATATGATATATCATTCTGATACAAACATATGGGCTGTAACTTATCTTACATAGCAGATTAGTGAAAGCTTCGGTAACCGTCCGTGTTGGCCTTAGAGTAACATGTTAACTATATATTCAATCAATTTTAATTGATCTAATGCAATAGAATATCAAAAATATAAAATTTTTAAATTAAAAAAAATATATTATAATAATTTTAAAATTAAAATAAAATAAATTTTAAATAATAAAAAACTCAATATATACTTATATTATTGATTCAGTCCTCTTATGTTTTAAAATTTTTCATAATATGATACCATTCGTATGCAATAAAAAGCATAATAGTAAATGCTATGTACATAAGAGATTGATAAATATCTTTTATTGTTATAATGTTTCATTCTATTATGCATATGTTCTCAAATAATGAGTGAATTGATTATATCAAGCTAAGCTGCTATAAAATCTCAAACTCTTAGCATTTTCAGTACCTTAAATCAGGCTAGTTGATGCGTACACTTCTACTTCCGAAGTATTAAAGGCGTATTTTTGATATTATAGGCTCGTCACGCTTCAAAGCTAATGCGAACTTTCTGTACGCATATATTTTTTTTGCTCATTGTATCGCGCATAAAATATATCCTGATAAAGAATGAAGCCACATGAACCTAGCTACGGTCAACAAAGTCCTTCTTTTTTATTTTTTAAAAAATAAAAAAAGAGAGAGAGAGATAGAGAAAGAGAGAGAGAAGGCAACGTCAACAAGCGTATGACGTGGCTCGTGACGCAAGGTGTTCATTTTGGCGTCGACGCACGTCCGAACGTTGTCACGTTCTAATCCAATGGGCAGTGGTTGCAGAATAAATAATAATTAATCGTTGGATGTAGAGCCGTTCCAACACGTGCTGGAAGAAAGCGTGGCCGGCGGTGGACCCTTTTGCCACCCTCGCCTCTACCGTGTTTCCCCGGCCCCTCGCGTGTCCTTTTCGCACCACTTTCTTCTGCGGCTCTGCCGCTGCTTGCGGCAGCGATATGCTCACCTTCAGGCCATCTTCGCATCCACTTGGAATTTTATTAACCGTATCAACTAAATTTTATTTTTAAAATAAAGTAAAATAAATTGAAATTTTAATATTGTTTTTTTAATCAATTTAGGATGAAAATAATCTAAGACACTTTATTGTAACCATAAAGCTATATATTGAACAAAGCTACGTTCAATGATAATCTTATTTATGTTTGATAACTCGATGGCTTTACATGCTTTAAATCATATAATTCTTAACTCAATGCTAGGAGCTCATAACGAGACTTTAAATGATAGTTATATCTTTTTCAGCTCTTATGAAGTTGACCAAAAAAGTAAATATTAGTATGGTATTTGTTGGGAATTTTTTTCTAAAGCCAATCATTTAATGATTGTGCTGATATAAATAAATTGATATATTAATAAAAGTTATTTGGCAGTTTATTCATTACAAGAACATCTTCTTAAACTCTAATAGTAATGAAGCCCTCATGATCTTCCTTCACGGGGATTTATCTTTGAAAGTCCTTAAAAGAGTTCACGATCAAATGATATACTATGACAGGGCCATAGTACTATCAATTATAGGATGTTGTATATCATATTATTGATTGTCCTCTTAACCAAAGAGTATAGAGACACTGATATGACATACAGGTAAAAGTGTAGGAGTACATTTCACCGAACGTGACTCATTTCCGGATACTCTACTATCAAGAGTTAATCCGAGAAGATATATGTATAAGTATCCTTCAGACCTGAAGATCAACCAGTGGCTTACAAGAAACTCATTGTACTTAGGTGTCAGACCATCTGGATTTCTAATCCAGCTACGAAAGGTTACTGGGTGCAGTCAAGTACTTGTGGTAGTCAGTTGTGGATCAAGATGAAATTGATCTATTCCGTTAAAAGAAGAAATGCTTGTGTTTCAATTTAGCAAGACCTTGGCCAAGGCACTTCATTTGAAAGTCACATAATCACTAAATTGAAATCACTTTATGGATTTGCTGTTTAGAGTTGACAGGCTCTTAAGCCATCCTTAGCATTTGTAGTCAAGAGGATAAATTATACGGTAACTGTTTCTTAGGGTTCTTGGAGTTTGCTCGGCAACTCTTCAACCTATCCGGATGTCGAGTTCCATACTAGATGGGCACATCGATTAGTATAGAAAATTGTTTCTATGCTACCGGCTTAGGTTCGAACCTAGAGAGTCGCACGCATAGAAGTTTCCTAGGATAATCTATTTGCTGATCAACGATTGAGAATCTATATGATTTAATTAATCAATTTGATTGATTGAATTATCTCAATTGGATTAAGTACAAGTGAATAAGATTCGATTTGGTTTAAGTCTACTAGAAGGACTAATCAATTTTAAATATTGATTGAAATTAGATTTGATTTGGATTTAAATAGATTCAGGATTAGCCAAATTTGATTTGGGCTAGGACCATGATCTATATTGGTTTAATCCAATAAATTTAAATTAGCTTAAAACCAAAAATCCAAACCCCATGTGTGAAAAAGGTTTTCTCGCATGATGAGATAACTAAAATCTCATCTCATGAGAAATTAAATTCTCATGCAGAATTTATTTTATAACTTTTAGTCTTTTTCAAATGATTCCAAAGTTCAAGAAAAATAAATTTTGCTAAATGGTGCCTCTTTGGAAGAGCACTCCAAACAACTCTCTGTGCTTGACAAGTGTGTGAATTAATGTGCCTCTTTGGAAGAGCACTCCACACAATTCTTCGTGCATTGACAAGCGTGTGAATTAATGTGCCTCTTTGAAAGAGCACTCCACACAACTCTTCATGCATTAATAAGTGTGTGAATTTAATGTCTCTTTGGTTTTCACAAAAACAGCGAAATTCTAAATGTTAGAATTCATATGCTGGCTAATATGAAACTATAAATAGAGGACATTTTTCACCAAATAACACAACACAAGATCAAAAGAGATCAAAAAATTCTAAACAGTTAGAACCAAGTGTTATAGTTCTAAGAGTTAGAACAAAAAATTCTGGTGTGATTTTAGTGTTAGCAAAAGCTTGGTGGATCTTGGAGAAAGATTCAAGTGGAAGAATTCAAGATCAGCAAAATTATTTTTTCGCGAGCTAGCTAGCACTCTCGGGAATCCGATCATTCGGAGGCTTCGCGTGGACAATACTAGAGGCCGGACGATTGAACGGCTGTAGAGCACAAAGGATTTACCTACTATTCTTAAGGTGAGTGATTTGATCCTTAGATCTTAAGGCAGGCTTCAAGATGAGTAGTATGACTTCTCATCTTGAAGATTAAGATATGATCTTAATTATTTAATTTATATGCAATACTTAGATCAAACGATCTTATAATATAAGGTAAAGATATGATCTTGATGCATGTTAGAAAGATTAATATGTAATCTTTAAATTTTGCATTGATAATTATTATCAATTTTAAAATATGCATGCCTCGGAGATGTTTCTTCCAACAGTTTTCTTCTATTAAGATATTTGTTTACCTGAAGCATGAAAGGAAAAAAAAAAAGAAAGAAGCAAGAAATGAAAAGGAATATTTTAGCCTTTTTATAAATGAATCCCACAAAGTGAATTCTAGGTTCTCAAACCATATCAATTTTGATGAGAATTCTAATTATATGAAAATATAATTTTTGTACTTTAATTTAATTTAATTTTTAGGCTTTGAAGCATTCCAAACAAAAGAATCAATTAAGAATAGAGAAGTTTAATTAAATTTTTATTTTTAAGTGATTCTAAATGGAACCAACTAAACTAGATTTTGATCGTATTTAAAAAAATAAAAAAATTAATTTATGCCATCAGAATTTAAAATAATATGCAATCAAATATAAAGTTCAAAACAATGACCATAGTTTTCAAGACCTCTCGTTATATTACATTAATTATAAAATACATAAATATCTAATGTATATAATGAGCAAAAATGTGTTATTTGCAATTCGCCACATTTGTCTAAAGGAGATAATATTTTAAAATTTCAGATCCTCATATAAGTTAGAAAAATAAATTGATTATTTGATTAGTTCTGATTCAAACAATAATAATATTGTTTTTCTTGTAACCTGTCTCTTACTTTTTCTCATGCAGTTACCAACTTGCTATTATATATATTCCTGGAGAGAACAATAAACATTATAGAAATAAATACTTTTAAATAATTTAATTGAGATTTAATTTTCTTAAAAAACACGTGAAGTCAATCACGAGCTGCATGAGTACGCCTATTCTTTCCATCTCATATGGCATTTGATTAAACTACTAAAACCTTAATTTATGAACTATTTTCAATGATTTATTTTTAAATTTATTGTAGAGAGTTGGTTTAGCTAGCCTTGTTGGAGTCATCCATTCCTCACGTTAAGCCTTGTGGGTCAGTTCACAGATGGTGCTCCAACCGGGAGCTGATGAGGTCTCGAAGGACGTCAACCTTCAATTATTTTATTACAAGGCTTGATATTTGTTGAGATGAGAAAATATATAAATATATCTTCATAGTTTTCTTATTTCAGTGTGATAGCTGATAGGTTACCAGGAGATAATTTAAAGAAAATGGGCATGCGATGGATGGCAAAGTGTTTGTTTTATTGGTCGAGAGTGAGATGGTTGCGGAGCAAGACTGATAACGTTAGAGTTGACGTCGGACTATATAAAAATTCCTCACAAGACTGAGTCCTTTGGGTGGATGGTTTACACCAAAGATGGGTTAACGTTTTCAAATTTATGAGAGGTGGTCCCTGCATTAAAACTTTAGCCTAGAGAAAAAACTAAAGAGAAAAGAAATTTAAAAAAATATATGAGAAAAAATAAAATTTATCTTGTTTGAATGGAAAGAAAAGTAGAGAGAAAAAAAAAATTAGAGGAGAAAATAGAAGAAAAAAAAGTGATGAGCCCCACTTAAAAGTTTTTTCTCCGAAATTAAAGAGTTTTCTGAGAGAAAACTCTGCTTTTCATTTTTTTTTATTTCGATATTGATCCTTCAAAAAAAAAAATGATGTATTTTTTAATTATTTATAATAAGAATTATTGTTATTATAAATTATCAACTTCTCTTCTCTATTTTTCTTCCACTCATCCATACAAAAGGAGAAAATATTTTCTCTTCAATTTTCTTTCCTCTCACTTTTCTTTTTCTCCAGCTTTTTTTCCTTCCACTTTTCTTTCCATCCAAACAGAGCACCAGATAAGAAACTATTTTTCCACAAGGCACCATGCGAGGTACCAAGGTTTTGAGATTTATTTGTAATTTGAAGATTATTCAATAAATCTTGAGATAGATCATAATGATTAGTTGAACTTAAACAAAAGTTAAAGTTCTTTCGGATGCAGCTAGAAAGTTTCCCTATGTTCTTTTATCCGAAACATCATCAATTTGTCTATTTAATACTTCCCTAGCTGCATCATCCACAGCACAAAATATTACAATTGTTTTAATTTGTATGCTATTTTTTTTTCTTTAAAAAAATCCATCCAGTTATTTAATTTTTTTTCTTTCAAAAGAATATTTTCTATGTCTTTTTATTGTTTTTGAGGAGGTCATAAACATGATATTTCTATCATAGAGAGTCAAGAGAGTGAAGTAAAGATTTAATCCTCTGCTAGATATTCATTGATCAAAGATTTTTTTTTTTTTGGTATAGACGGGTGATTATACCACTCTAGGTCGGTCAGGCCCAAAATATCATAATACAATAACTGAGAGAAAATAAGAGGACAAGGGTCACCCTGACTCCATCTCCAATTACCAGAGTGAGAGGCTACCCTGGCAGCAATCCAGTCAGCGACTCCGTTGGCTTCATGATAGATGTGACGAATCTGGATATTAGTAGCTTCTAAAATCATAAAGTGGATATCATCCAATAAGGGGAGAGTAGGCAAATGGGAGCTGGGCTCCCGCTGAATCCAGCAAATCATGGTGATAGAATTACCTTCAATGATCGACGACGAGCGCCGAGAACTCGAATAGTATAGGATAACCTAGCCCAAGCCGCATGCAGCTCGGTCTGAGGCACAGAAAAATCCAGCAAACCAAACCCTCCAGTTGCCAGCATCATCCCACCCGCATCACGAATAACATTAGCTGATCCGGCACTTCTACCACGAACACTCCCATCAAAGTTTCTTTTGACAAACCCTGGAGGAGGGGGCTCCCAAGAGATAAAAACCGTATGCCGGTTTGCTGCCGCAACAGCATGGGAATCCCAGTGGCCAGAGTTCGCAAAATCCATAAAACCCTGATGAGAAGTGTTCTTAACATAAAGGAGACAGCCGCCCTGATAATCCTATCAGAAAGAAGGACCCTATCCGAGAATATAATCCGATTCCAGGATAACCAGATCTGATAAGCAATGTACGCCCACAAGGGACCTCTCTGATGAATACCCCTTCTCCTGCCCTACTTTAATAGACCCAGAAAAGAAATACGATGGGAACCAGACCTGGATCAAAGAATGTTGGGCCATGGTAACCATATCTACTTCATGTTTCTTCAAGATTTCAAATAAAATATGATGCCATCAACATATATCCAAACCATGGCAATTGAATTAATTCAAGAAAGATTCATAAAATTTAAAGATCTCTTCTATGGAAGTAAATATTGTGCCAAATCCAAGTGATGCCCAAGTGATATTACTTCTTGGTTAAAAGTAACTAAAGCTAATTGTGTGGCTGTAAAAGGAAGTTGTATTATTGGCTTAACACACACATGTATATATTATTTTTAAAAAAAATATAAAACAGCTTGGACATCTAATATTGTAGCATGTGGCATGATTGCTAGTTTTAGTTTTTTAAAGTTCAAATTATTTTTTAAAAAAAATTAAAATTTAAAACTTGTTTAATGATGAATATGATAATGGTAGTGATAATGACGAATTAACAAGCAATTATGGCTAGCAATGGTTATTCCCAAGCAATGATCTGCAAACAATAGATGGTGACAGTGATCAAATAATAACCAACAATGATTGAAAGTGATGCATGATATAACTGAGTGATGGGGGTAGTGGTAAGTAGTGTTTTTTTTTTAGTTTTTTTTTCTCTTATTTTTAAGGTTAGAGTTTATTTTCTATCTTTCATATGTTTCTCACAAATTGATTTCCTAATTCAAAAGTAAAAAATATAATATGGACTGCTAAGCACTCATTTTGTCTTAATTTTTATATTTTCAAAGAAAATTTAGAACTAAAATTAGCAGGCATGTTAAACAACTGCTCACTTATTAATTAAAGAAAAATATAAGAAAAATTACCATCACAATGGTTTTGACTAAATAATATTAATTTTCATGTTTGAAATAAGATAATCTATAATATTTTTCACCAATTAACATTATTTGCTTTATATATGCCAGAAATGCTGGATGGGTTGCAGGATATACCACTATAATTTTTCATAATATTTTTCTAATGTGCATCAAATGATACTCTCGAATCAATTTGATATTCATGTACAAGATGACAATTACCATCAAATTATTAAAATGTACTATTCTTAATTTATTCTTAAATTTTTTATTACCTAGATGGTACATTGTATTATTCTTGATAATCATATCAATTAAAAACCATTCCACTATTACAAATCATTAATGATAGATTATCTGATTTATTCATAGCTAACTTGAAATGTCTTTGCAATATACAAACTAATGGAGACAAATGATATCATTAGACGTGCCATATTATCTATCATTGTAGCACCTCTCACAGTTTCTATCTATCTAGTTGGATTCTTTTTAAAATTTTGGCAAATTTCTATCCTTTGTAACCCCAAATTTTGAATTTGTGGAGGAGTCAAAATCCTCTCGCACGCTATATTTGTTTCCATGTTTAGCTGAGACAAGAACGATTACTTAGCAACGTGTTTTAAAAAGGGGAGGGATGGTGGTCCATGATCAACCCATGGCATCACATTTCACACAATTAAAATAAGACACAGATCCAAGCAGTAGGAATTAAATTGTACGCGTTAAGTGTTGATGTTTATTTCCATGTTGATTTTTACTTACACGACTCCATATGAAAGTAGAAAGCCCATTGGTTTGGTCTCTATATAATTCTATTTCCTAAAAGACTTTTAGCACACTCTAATTGAGGTATGGTACAGGACTTGAGTTCTCTCTTTATAAAATAGGGGGCGTTGTACTACGCATTGGAGTCGTGCTAAATGTGATGGTAAATATATGACTTGGGAGTTGGGAGTAGTACTATCTCTATTTAAACGGTAGCCAAAGTCTTGTTATTAATAAGGACGCAAGACTCGCGGGTGCTAGCGTGACCAATTCCATGCGTCCCAAAAAAAAACAAAGAAAGAGAACGACTGCATGCTTCCCATGTTGCGCACCGCCCGGGACCCTGGTCCCATTTGCCACCTTTCTTTGCTGGAACTGAGCCCACTTTACGTCCGTTAGCAAATGGGACCGGACGCTGGTGCAGGGTGAGTTCTTGAGATCTTTCCAAACTTGTCGGTCCTCTTAACTATGGTGTAAAAGGCCTCCTCCTTTTCAATAACAGATTTCTAAAGTTAAATCCTATCTACATTGGTGGCGTGGAATCTAACTCCACTAAGGGTTTTAAGATACAAAAGTAATACAAGATGATGTAGTTGATCCAATGCCATAGAGAATAGTAAAAGAAGGAAATTGACGGAGCCCCTTTTTGGCCTAAGGACCCTCTAGTCACGGTTTATGGCCTCATAAAGCCACGCACAGTATTTATTGCCTTATTAAAGGCATTGGTCACGGTAGCATTTATGGCCTCATAAAGCCATGCACAATATTTATTACCTTATTAAGGCATTTATGGCTGCCATGTTGAAACATTTATGGCTGCCCCGTTGCTCACCTCCAAGGCCGAACCCGATGGCCGACACCAAGGCCAACGCGCATACAATTGCTCTAAGGCATTTATTGCCTTATTCTCTCTTTATATAAAGGTATTTATGGCTGCCACGTTGCTCCTCTCGGCCTAACTCTCGCTTGCCCCTTAACTCTCGCTTGCCTCGGTCCTACAACTGCCAAGCTTCTTCGCCATGAACAGTGCCATGCAAGTATTCATCCTCGGCCTTTCTAAAGCTCATCCAAGGGCATGAACAGTTACTCATCGGCTTTTCTAAAGCTCATCCAAGGGCATGAACAGTTACTCAACACTCTACGAGGGACAGTTGGCTTCAACTCAACATCATCTTTCTCCCCCAACGGCTATACCTTGGGACCCACACGACTAACTTTATTACCCATCACTGTCCGCATAGGACAACCAAAAAGGTGACGTAGGGGACATGTTTGGCAAACACCGTAACGATCGGCCATGCCCTGCGACCACCTACTCTGACAGGACATAGCCTACAGCTTGACACGTCATACGGAGGTAAGCTCCACTGTGCTGCCGTCAATTAATGTGCTGACAAGTGATCACGCCCCAAGCCCACGGACTCCAGGCATCTATAACAAGGGTAAGAGAGACCCCGACCAGGTAACACACTCATAACACTCCTAAAACACTCACAGAGAGAGCTCCTCTCTGAGTCTCTCTCTCTCTTTCTCTTTCGAGCTTCCTCAAGCTCACGGCCGTTGCTCAAAGCACTGACTTGAGCGTCGGAGGGTCCCCGCCGGAATCTCCGGCCCCCGGGACTTGTTTGCAAGCAAGGAGCTCGCTGGAGGAGGCGACCGGACGCTCGCGGATGCTCGGGGGCAGTGATCTGGGTCAACAGATTGGCGCGCTAGGAAGGGGGGACGCGCTGAAGGAAAGAAAGCTCTGTCTCCTTGAGCTATAAGTCTTCGTCCCTCTAAGATAGCTATGGTGGTGATGCGCATGCCGAAGGTTCTCACCAATTGTGCTGGGAGGCATCCACATCGCACTAGGCAGCAAAAGGCCACCCTCTCTGCTCCTTCACCACCAACCTCAGCTACTCTAATTAACCAGCTGGCCATCTTCAATCAACAAGTTCAAGACTTGAATGCAGCAATTCATGAACTGCAGAAGCAACGTTTGGTGACCACTCAGCAGCAGTCCAAGCTTCTCACATCGCTCACTATCATGCGCCATCTAAGCACCACCATCATGAAGCTTTCAAGAGACTGCAGTCTCCTACCTCCCGCTCAAGCAGCCACTCCACCCCTTAATCATCTGGTACTTAGATGAGGAAGCATCTGGATGAACAACACCTGCGGATGGAAGAGCTCACTCAAAGGCTCAAAAATCGGCCAGAGGTGGACTGCAATATGGGTAGCAGAATAATTTCCAAAAGGAATGGACTTGAGACATTATCCATCACCTCAAGCATTTATGGGCATTTTAATTTCTGATGGTGGCAAGCTGAGAGGTGTTGCTGTAATTAATCCAAGGAGGAAGATGAGGACAAAAGGCTTTGACTGGTGACTCCAACTTTCCTCTCTCTCCTTCTCTTTGTTACACCCAAAAGCCAAACCGAGCCTAGGACCTTTTACGGATTTCGTTTTAGCTGCTCTTAAGCTTCAGCACCGAGGGCAATCAATCTCTTAAAAGAAAAAGCTAGGCAAAGAGCCCTCTTAGCAACTCCGCCGACCTTTTTACTCTCAGCAACGCCCTCGATGGACTCTCCTAGCCATCATCTTCAATGACTGCCAACTGTCGAGGCTTTCCTCAACGGACTCTAGCTTTGTCCCAGTTTCCAGCTTCTTCCCGACCACAGGCATCTCGTCCTGGCCTCCAATGCGAGGGAAGGCCCAAGTAAGGGCAACGACACTTCCAATCACTAACATGACTCCCTGGGGGGCAGACCACTAGCGGGCAGAAGTGCTCAAATCCACAAAAGAAAAAATATGGGTGCTATAAGAGCTAAGTACATTGCACTTAAGACAGTTTTCTTTCATTAATACTTAAAAATGCCATGCAGGAAGGCCTCGGTCGGCCCCATGTGCCGGCACCACAAGCCCGGGTCCAGCAGGGAAGACCTCGGTCGACCCCAAGCGCCGGCACCACAAGCCCGGGTCTAGCATGGAAGACCTCGGTCGGCCCCAAGCACCGGCACTTTAAGCTCGGGTCCAGCAAGGAAGATCTCGGTCGACCCTAAGCGTCGGCACCTCAAGCCCGGGTCCAGCAAGGAAGACCTCGGTCGACCCCAAGCGCCGGCACCTCAAGCCCAGGTCCAGCAAAGAAGACCTTGGTCGACCCCAAGCGCCGGCACCTAAGCCTGGGTCTAGAAATGAAGGCCTCGGTCGGCCCCATGTGCCGGCACCTCAAGCCCGGGTCCAGCAGGGAAGACCTCGGTCGACCCCAAGCGCCGGCACCTTAAGCCTGGGTCCAGCAGGGAAGGCCTCGGTCGGCCCCATGCGCCGGCACCACAAGCCCGGGGTCCAACAGGGAAGGCCTCGGTCGACTCCAAGCACCGGCACCATAAGCCCAGGTACCACTGGTAGAGCGATGAACTATCGACACTCAAACCCGAGATCAGCTCGACACCAAAAGCCAAAAACTGACTCCAACGTCGATACCAAACACACAGAGGCAATTTTATTTCAGCCCCTGTGGCTTTATTTTGCTTCGGCCATCTTGTTTTAGCTTCAATGGCCTTATTACGGCCTCAGCGGCTCATCTCTGCCTCCGCGGCAACGGCTCCCTCTGTCTCAGGAGCATCATTGCGGCATCATTAGCTCTTTGCCTCAATGGCATGTAGACGGGGACCCACATCCAAACTTCATGTCAAAGGTTAAAGACCCCAAAGTCAGGTGAGGATCAGCCACTTGGGAGGTGACGCCCCTTTCGCCTTGTGGGGTGGGCCTGCTTTGTCTCAGGGGCGAGGGGGCATATGATGTGGCTAATCCAATGCCATTAGAGAATCGTGAAGAAAGGAAACTGACGGAGCCCCCCTTTAGCCTCGAAAGGGCCTTCGCACGGTAGCGTTTATGGCCTCATAAAGCCATGCACACCAATTGCTCTAAGGTATTTATTGCCTTATTAAAGGCATTTATGGCTGCCACGTTGAAACATTTATGGCTGCCACGTTGAAACATTTATGGCTGCGACATTGCTCATCTCCAAGGCCGACACCTCTAAGGCCGAACCCGATGGCCGACACCTCCAAGGCCAACGTGCATACAATTGCTCTAAGGCATTTATTGCCTTATTCTCTCCCTATAAAGGCATTTATGGCTGCCACGTTGCTCCTCTCGGCCTCAACTCTTGCTTGGCCTCGGTCCTGCAGCTGCCAAGCTCTCTCACCGTGAACAATGCCATGCAAGTATTCACCCTCGGCCTTTTCTAAAGCTCATCCAAGGGCATGAGCAGGGTCACGCAAGCACCCCATACTCAACACTCTACGAGGGACAGTTGGCTTCAACTCAACATCATCCTTCTTCCCCAACGGCTGTACCTTGGAACCCACACGACTAACTTTATCACCCATCATGTCCGCATAGGACAACCAAAAAGGTGATGTAGGGACATGTTTGGCAAGCGCAATAACGATCGACCATGCCCTGCGACCACCTACTCTGACAGGACACGTTCTACAGCTTGACACGTCATACGAAGGTAAGCTCCACTGTGCTACCGTCAATTAATGTTCTGACAAGTGATCACGCCCCAAGCCCACGGACTCCAGGCATCTATAACAAGGGTAAGTGAGACCCCGACCAGGTAACACACTCATAACACTCCTAAATACTCACAGAGAAAGCTCCTCTCTGAGTCTCTCTCCTCTTTCTCTTTCGAGCTTCCTCAAGCTCATGGCCGTTGCTCATAGCACTGACTTGAGCGTCGAAGGGTCCCCGCCAGAATCTCTGGCCCCCAGGACTTGTTTGCAGGCGCGGGGAGCTCGCTGGAGGAGGCGACCGAACGCTCGCGAATACTCGGGGGCGGTGATCTGACGTCAACACAAGACATAAGTATGTAATAATAATAGTTATAATGGCACTAGTAATTATATAAACGAAAGCTCTAGTTTATCAAATTGATAAAACTTTTCACTATTGGATCAAGAGATCTGTGATAGAAATTCCAGTTGGAGGCATCCCATTTGTAGCTTTTCTTGCATATATAGTCATGCAGTCCTATATATATAGTACATGAAAAAAGATATATATATATATATATATATATATATATATATATAATATATATATATATATAGAGAGAGAGAGAGAGAGAGAGAGAGAGAAAGGATAAAAGATATATAGTTGGTTTAGACTTTATTCACGCTAACAAAAAATACAAGCTACACAAATATAATTATGTTCTATCTTGTTGACAACTTGCTCACCATTTGCTTAAAAACTTTCCCATCCATCGTATCAAGTAAAAGTTAATGGATAGTAAGTAGAGTTAGTTATAAGCACATAACTTCGCATAAGCTAACCAAAATCTATCCGAATCGAATAGTTGGTGCCACAAAAATGACTCTACGAACACTTGGATTGGTATTTATCCAAATTGAATCGTTGGTGCCACAAAGATGACTCGATCCATACTCGGATCGGCTCTAATACCATTTGTAACGCTCCAAACCCATCTGCTAGCCAATTAACTTCGTTAGCGGATTGAAATCATGTGGTTCAAGAATTTAAACGAAAGTTAATGAATAATAAGTAAATTTGAGTTACAAGCCCATAATATATTTTTTTTAAATCTAATATTGAACTAAATTTGAGTATCACATGCGTATCCTTAGTTCAATCCATTTTCTATTGCACTTTCACATGTACCAACCGCGTCGGCTACGTACGGAGAGATTAACGTTGGCCAAGGGTAGAAGAGGAACGTTAAGCCTTCTCGATCATCTACATTAGAAGGAAGGTCGCCGTCCCTTTCTGCTGGCATATATCCATCAAATGCCAAAACTATATACGCACTGAAGACGCCCTAACTGCACTACTTTGTAAAGCGATGGGGCACGCATTCGTTTGTCCATATCCAAGGCCAAAAGAGGCACCTTTAAAGGCCACATTCATGCATCGAATGCCCTCCCGTCCATCCCTCTCTTTCCACATTTATTATGTGAGGTGATATTGTATCACAACATAATTGATGCAAGCTGATTGTTAGCCTCCAGAGCAGGCGCAACTATAGTGACAATAACTTGCCGATGTGCACAACAACAAGAATAGAATTAATCACAGCTAAGCATCCAAGCATCTAACTGTACTGCTGAGTGTAGCATTGATCATGACATGGGGTTAAATGCCATGAGGGATTCGAAGTATCCACTTGAGCCGCACGTTAGATATAGGATTCAAATCCTCTCTCTCAGCCCCGCTGGAGAGAGTCTGTCTTCCAATCAAAAGCGTCGGTGATGGATGCAACAACTATGATTGGATGGCTCCACAACATGAGATAACGTATCCATGGGTCTCATTCCTTTGTGGTCATCGCGAAAAATCATGATCCAAAGACTAGCTAGAGAGGATTTAACTATCCATATATCTAAGGATACACCGACATGCAAGCTCATCTTGGCAATCATCACTCAAAAAGAGATGCAGTGAGATGCATGCACAATTGAATTCGTCCTATGAGCATGCATATGATATCTCTTGCCATTTAAAATAAGGTCAATTTACGTTGTCGTAGGACTCGAACCATAAGCATATATATATATATATTGTTGCCATCGGGATTCGTCCTTCGATTCGGACGCAGTCGATCTTCTGCAGCGGACCTACACAGAAGTCCTCACGCGAGAGGCGTTGGAGGTGGCCCTCCGCGAAAGACCCTCCGACGCTCAAGTCAGTGGGAAAAATCGGCGATCAACCAGAAAATGAGGAGATGGATCTCTCCGGGGAGTCTCTTCAGGGGCGACCGATCGGAAGCTCTTGAGGGGGGAGCATCGACGAGCAGCTGGGGAGAGTGGGAGAGTGAGAGTGAGCGCATACCTGAGAGAATCTGGGAGTGTCATATTTATAGGCTGTCACCTGGATCTTGAGCGCCTTCTGGAAGGTTCGAAGTTGTTAGGATACGGAGATGGATCAAATCAAGCCGTCGTGGGGCCGTTGGGATCTGGATTTTGTTCATTATGGGATCGATGGCTAGGAGGGCTCCTTGATGGCTTGAGATCTGATAGGTGCGTGGGCCCCAGGTAGCCGTGATAGGTTCTAGACCACTCCTCAACATGATTCCTTGCCTGTGACCATGTTACGATAGGCCTAGGCTCTCCCGCACCAGGTTCCACGGAGGTGAGTGTTGGACCATGGGTCGCTCAGTGAAGCTGAGCTACGGAAAGCTCGGGGAGCTGAGCTACGGAAGCTCGAAGAAGACGAGCTATGGGAAGCTCGGGGGAGCCGAGCTATGAGAAGCTCGAGGGAGCCGAGCTACGGAAGCTCGGAGAAGATGAGCTATGGGAAGCTCGGGGAAGACGAGCTATGGGAAGCTCGGGGGAGCCGAGCTGCGGAAGCCCGGGGAAGACGAGCTATGGGAAGCTCGGGGGAGCCGAGCTACGGAAGCCCGGGGAAGACGAGCTATGGGAAGCTCGAGGGAGCCGAGCTACGGAAGCTTGGGGAAGACGAGCTATGGAAGCTCGGGGGAGCCGAGCTACGGAAGCTCGGAGAAGACAAGCTATGGGAAGCTCGGGGGCATTATGGCGGGCGAAGGGATAGGGTCGGTCTTAGCCTCCTCGCACGACTATCAATGCATGACGGTTTTACCCCCCAACACATGCCCTCCACTCCCTAGTTCGAAGCGTAGATTCGGGCGTAGGGAGTATAGGCTTAGGTGGCGCGACCTGCATTTAGGGATGCGTATTTGATTGCCTACGCAATGATGCCCTTAATTAATGTCGTGGGGCCATCTTGCCTTTCCGAGGCAGATCCGGCATTCCTTAGGAGCGAAGGTAACGGCTGGAGAGATGCCATGTGGGAAATCCCGACTTTCGCGGCGCCCGTAGGGGCAGTTCCGGATGCCTAGGTTAGGGCGCCCCATCCTTACCCTAAGGCGGTTTCAATTGGCCAAAAGGAGTTGTGACGGCGCTATATTTATTCGTAGACCCCCTTTCGTTCTCCTTCGAAGAACTTCGTCTCCTTTCCCCAGCTGCGATTCTGCTCGTTTCTCTTGCGGCCGAGGACATGGTGAGCCCAAGCGACCAGGTTTCGGAGGTGACCCTGGCTGATCTGGAGGGGATGTGTCGCTTGTACAAGATCCCCCAGACGTCGTCTTGTTGGTTCCGACGGCGGAGGATAGAGTGACGTCTGGTTTAGAAGATGGAACATTCTGCTACGAAGAAATCTTGAGGGCGGGCCTCCGGTTCCCCCTCCATCCGTTCTAGCGCCAATCTGTTGCCGCTGGCCGTGGGACATAAGGACATCCCGTTCGTTTTTAGGCGAGGATCCTACGCTATCTGAACTAGCCGGGGCTTGTAAGCTGCCCGGGTCTAGATGGAGATTTAGAGGTTGTTTGGTGGTAGAATACGTTCCTTAACTCTGGCCGAAGCTCGGAGATTCATGCCTCGACCCCGTTGGAGTCCGAATATTTATGGCTTCGCTCTGCCGAGGTTCGGAGAACGATTGCTTGGCCCTGCCAAGGTTCGGAGATTCAGAGCTCGAAAGAGCGACTTAGTCATCACTATGAGTCATAATACCAGGCCCCTGCGGGGTTCGATGAGGGGCGTCAAGGCGGAACGGGTGGTACATGGTTACGCCCTCCATTTATGACACAACCTCTCCCGAGAGGACGAATTATTGTCAGGCGTTGGAACTCTTTCTTTTTCACGCTTCCCGAAAGGCAGCCAGCTTAAAAGAGCTTGGGGAAGTGTTGGAAGCATTTATTGCGGGGGGCCAGCAAATTGGGAAGTACCCCATTCCCAGAGAAAAAAAGGGGGCTCCCAAACAGTCCGCCCGCATTACCGATCTCGCTTGGGATGGGGCACGACCTTTAGGATTCTGCAGGCGCCAATTAAAGCGGTGATACATGGCGAATTCTCAAGGGTCGATGGTGACGGCCTGATTGATCGAAATACTTGCTTGAAAAGTATAAATATGGACGGGGGTGTTGGTCTTTGCCATCCCTTTGGTTCAGTCTTAGAACAGCTTTCGACATGGCTTCTCGAGGAGGAGAGCAGTCATCTGACGATTTAAGAGCGATGATCAATGGCTTGCTGCATCGGAGGGGGGCCGTCCCACAATTATGATCGATGGACAGGCCTTGGCATCGGCCTTCGCGAGCCACCAGCGGCTCGGGAGGGTCGTCGAAGAGTACGTTGCCGTCACCACGAGGGAGGTCGAGGCCCTACGCCGGTTGGCGGACCGGCAAAGGGAGGAAATAATATCACTCCACCGACAAGTCGCCGAGCTTTCCAGCACCTGGAGGATTTGTCGGTTTCCGGAAGTGACAACGAGCCTTAGCGAGGGCTCTTTTGTTTCTTTTTTTCTTTCGCCGTTGTTGTCCTTCTTTTCTTTTTAATCAGTAAATACAAAGATTTATCAAACTGTGCATTCTGTTGTTTCCAGAGCATTTGCGAACATTGGTTGGGTTTTTCCGGCCGCCCAAGTACGAGCTAGGTCTTGGGAGGCCACGGTCGGGTTTAATTAGGGTGCGCGAGCCACCCGAACCTGGACATAGCTTAGAAGGATACTTAGGTCGGCCGGGGCTTGTGAGCTACCTGAATCCGAGCTAAGCTATGAACATTGTTTAGGTCGGCCGGGGCTTATGAGTTGCCCGAATCCGAACCAAGTTTTCTTGGGGGGTCACTGGTCTCTGTTCGGACCAGTGGCAGACCTAGGCGGTTCTTTAGGAGTCCCTTTACTTCCTTCGGAGTATCAGGAGGTCTTTGTCTTCGTTTTCACTTATAGGGTATTCGAGAAGTCACCTGCTTCAAACGATGTCCTGGGGTGTGACTAAGGCGCGAGGACTTTGCTCCTTCGGCCGATGGTTCGGCCATCGGGCGCGACCAGGGTGCAGGAATGTCACTCGGTTGGCCCAAGGAATTTGATAGCTAAGGCCGCTTCCTGGCTTTGGCCGAGGTTTCGAGCGGCAGAATATAGCCCTTGGCTTTGGCCAAGGTTCAGAGAATTTGTTGCTCGACCCAGCCGAGGTTCGAGAATTTGTTGCTCGGCCTAGCCGAGGTTCGAAGAATTTATTGCTCGGCCCAGCCGAGGTTCGAAGAATTTGTTGCTCGGCCCAGCCGAGGTTCGGAGAATTGGTTGCTCGGCCCAGCCGAGGTTCAGAGATTTTTGCTCGCCCAGCCAAGGTTCGGAGAATTGTTGCTCGGCCAGTCGAGGTTTGGAGAATTGGTTGCTCGGCCCAGCCGAGGTTCGGAGAATTGTTGCTCGGCCCAGCCGAGGTTCGGAGAATTTTTGCTCGGCCCAGCCAAGGTTCGGAGAATTGTTGCTCGGCCCAGCCGAGGTTCGAGAATTTTTGCTCGGCCAGCCGAGGTTCGGAGAATTTGTTGCTCGGCCCAGCCGAGGTTCGGAGAATTTTGCTCGGCCCAGCCGAGGTTCGGTTGCTCGGCCCAGCCGAGGTTCGGAGTTGCTCGGCCCAGCCGAGGTTCGGAGAATTGTTGCTCGGCCCAGCCGAGGTTCGGAAATTCTGTTCAGATAGGTAACTCGGTCGTGCCGAGGATTGGTGAGCAGCACCTATTTCTTTTCGCAATCTTTGGCAATATAATGTATGATGATTCACGTTGCGAATTACGAAAACATGTGCCGACAGGAAGGTATAATAAGTATACGGAGTGGACTTATAAAGGATATACCCTATTGATAATACTTACGGAGATTGTCCGAGTTCCACGTCCGGGGGATGGACTTTCCGTTTAAATCTTGCAGCTTGTAGGTTCCCGGTCCAATGATCTCCGCTACTTGGTATGGGCCTTCCCAGTTTGGTGCCAGTTTTCCTTGTTCCAGCGGTTTGGAAACAGAGGCTTTCCGGAGAACAAGATCGCCAGGCAGGAAGGCTTTCCCTTTGACTCTGGAGGCGTGGTAGCGGGCCACCCTTTGTTGATAGGCAGCCACTCTGATCCGGGCCTTCTCTCTAATCTCCTCTATCAGGTCGAGGTTGGTGCGGAGCTGTTCGTCGCTAGCTTCCTCTGAGTAGCTTTCCACCGCAGCGAAGGGAGGCCTATCTCTACAGGGATAACGGCCTCCGTGCCGAAGGCCATCCGGAATGGGGTTTCGCCTGTGGGGACTCTCGGGGTGGTGCGGTAGGCCCATAGGACGTGGTGCAACTCGTCCGCCCACCTGCCTTGGGCTCTGGAAAGACGAGCTTTGATCCCTTGAAGCAGGGTCCTGTTGGTCACTTCGGCCGCTCCGTTGGCTTGCGGATGCCCGACCGAGGTGAGGTGGTGACGGATTCCGTGCTCTTCGCAGAACTGGCGAACTTAGGGTTGTCGAATTGCCTACCGTTATCAGTGATTATAGTGCGGGAGGCCGAATCGGCAGATGATGGACCTCCATACAAAATCTCTGGCCCGTGCCTCGGTTATTTGTGCAACCGCCTCCGCCTCGACCCATTTAGTGAAGTAGTCGATGGCGACAAATAGAAATTTCGCTGCCCCGTGGCAAGCGGGAATGGGCCGAGGATGTCCATCCCCCATTTGGCAAAGGGCCAAGCGGAGGATATAGGAACCAGGTCGGCGGAGGGGAGCCTTTGAATGCTTGAGTGCCTCTGGCATGGGTCGCAAGCTCGGACTAGATCGTCTGCATCCTTCTGCATAGTCGGCCAGTAGTAGCCTTGTCGCAGCACCTTGTGGCATAGGGACCGGCTTCCCAGATGGTTGCCGCAAATCCCTTCATGCACTTCGGGAGAGCATAATCTGCTTCGGACGGGCGGAGGCATCTGAGCAGTGGCATGGAGAAGGACCGTTTGTAAAGTTGATCGTCGATCAGCACATACTGGGTGGCCTGCAGCTTTAGCTTTCTAGCCTCTCTCCGGTCGGGTGGAAGCGACCCTTCTTTGAGGTACTTCAGAATGGGATCGAACCATGATGGTTCGGCTTCAACTTGCATTATTCGGTCGGCTTCCGCGATGCTGGGCTTCTCCAGGGTCTCCAGGTGGAATTTTTGTTCGGCGTCCATTGACTCCGCGGTCGCCAATCGGGACAGTAGGTCGGCACGGGCATTCTCGGATCTGGGAATCTGAGTAATCTCAAACTCGAAAAAATGGGGAAGTAGGCTCCGCACCTCTTGAAGATATCGAACCATGTTCGGCTCCCGAGCCTCAAACTCTCCTCGTACATGGCCAGCCACTAGCTGAGAGTCGGTGAAGGCGTTAAGTTTTTCCACCTTCAGGTTGCGGGCGATTCGGAGACCGGCTAGCAGGGCTTCATACTCAGCTTCGTTGTTGGAGGCCGGAAAGAGAACCGGACGCCATATTCAAAGGTTGCCCCCTCCGGACTGGTGAGAACCAGGCCCGCACCGGAGCGATGAGCGTTAGATGACCCGTCGACATGGAGGAGCCACCGGGCTCCAGATTTTGGTTCTTCGGGGGAGTCTGGGGTGGAACCGTCCTCCGGGATGGTACACTCGAGGAGGAAATCGGCTAGCACCTGAGCTTTGATGGCTGGGCGAGGCTGAAAGTGGATGTCATGCTCGCTCAACTCGACGGCCCACTTGGTCATTCTTCCTGATGTCTCGGGGCGTGGACTACCGCCTTGATGGGTTGGTCGGTCAGGACCGTCACAGAATGTGCCTGGAAGTACGGTCGCAGCTTCCGAACTGAGGTGATCAAGGCCAACACCATTTTTTCAATCCTGCTATATCTTGTCTCCGCATCGCGGATCAGCCTGCTGACATAGTAAATCGGCTTTTGGACCTTGCTTTCCTCTCTGACCAGCACCGAACAGACGACACCTTCTGAAACAGCCAGGTACAAGAACAGGGTCTCGCCCGGGCTTGGACTGCTGAGGAGTGGGGGCGAGCCGAGGTATTTCTTGAGATCTTGAAATGATTTTTGGCATTCAGGAGTCCACCGGAAGTTCTTAGCCGACCGGAGGGTTTTGAAGAAGGGGAGGCATCTCTCGGCCGAACGCGCCACAAAGCGGTTAAGAGCCGCTATCCTCCCAGTTAGGCGCTGGACCTCTTTAATAGATGCCGGGGGCGCCATTTGTTGGAGAGCTTGAATCTTCTGGGGGTTAGCTTCGATACCTCGCTGGGAGACCATGAAGCCGAGAAACTTCCCGGAGTTAACGCCGAAGGTGCATTTGGTCGGATTGAGCCTCATCCCATACTTGCGGAGCGTTGCAAAGCTCTCTGAGAGGTCCTCGACATGCCGTGATGCTTCTTTGCTCTTGACCAGCATGTCGTCCACATACACCTCCATATTCCGGCCGATTTGCTCCTTGAATACTTTGTTAACCAGCCTTTGGTAGGTGGCACCTGCATTTTTAAGACCAAAGGGCATGACGCGGTAACAGTAAGTACCTCGGTCGGTTATGAAGGGTCTTTTCTTCATCCTCGGGGGCCATCCGGATCTGATTGTAGCCTGAATAAGCATCCATGAATGACAGCATTTGGTGACCTGAGGTGGCGTCCACGAGCTGGTCGATCCGGGGAAGAGGGAAGCTGTCCTTCGGGCAGGCTTTGTTGAGGTCGGTGAAGTCGATGCAAATCCTCCACTTGCCGTTCGACTTCTTCACCATGACGACGTTTGATAGCCAGCTTGGATAATTTACCTCCCGGACGAAGTTTGCCTTGATGAGTTTATCTACTTCTTCTTCAACGGCCTTTTGTCGTTCCGGGGCGAAGCTCCTCTTCTTCTGCTTGACGGGCCTGTGCATCTCGTCCACATTGAGACGATGGACGAGAACCTCGGGGCTGATCCCCGGCATGTCAGAGGCGACCAGGCGAAGACGTCAGCGTTGCTTCGGAGAAACCTGATCAATCTGTGCCGAGGTTCGCCCTTGAGCAGCGACCCGATTTTTATGGTTCGGTCGGGACGAGCCTCATCCAACGGCACCTCCTCCAGTTCCTCTGCTGGTTCTCCTTGCTGTTCGGCGAAGTCCTCCCGAGCGTCTAGCCCGTCAACCTCCGGCACTCTGGACTGAAGGCTGGTAACGAAGCATTGCCGAGCCATGGCTTGACTTCCTCGAACAACTCCAACTCCCTGTTCGGTGAGAATTTCATGGATAAGTGTTGGATGGAGACAACTGCCTTGAGGGACATTAGGCCGGGCCTGCCGAATATTACGTTGTATGGGGACCTGAGTTTGGTCACTAGGAAGTCCGTGTAAACAGTGGCCACAAGGGGCCAGGCTCCGCGCAGACCGTCAGGGTGACGACCCCTTCCGGGATGATGACGTCGCCTGTGAATCCCATTAGGGTGGAATCCACGGCTCGAAGGTTTTCCATGAGTAGTTTCATCTTGGCAAACACATCGAGGTACAGAACATTCACCGAACTTCCACTGTCAACAAGGATCCGACTTACATCATAGTTATTCAAATTGAGGGATACAACTAATGCATCATCATGGGGAACTGTATCCCTTGGAGATCATCGTCGGAGAAAGAGAGCTCGCCGTCCGCGCCTTCTTTGGCGCTGATCCTTCACCATCGTTCCTGGGGCTCGACCCGCCGGTCTCTTCGATCATGTTGATGCGGCCGATCACGGGCGGATTTGGTGGAGGAGAGGTTGTTGAGGTTCGGGTTGGCGGTCACCTCCTTGTCCTGGCTCGGGTGCCCTCCTGAACTGATTTAGCCGCCCCCGCTGGATCAGCCTCTCGATTTTATTTTCAGCTGCCAGTATTCTTCAGTATCGTGGCCGTGCTCCCGGTGGTAGCGGCAGTACTTGGTGGGGTCTCTTCGGGTCGGGTTCCCTCGGAGAGGAGCTGGCCGGGGGAGTTGGCGCTCTATCTCCATGAGGATCTGCGCCCGGGGCACGGTTAGCGGAGTGTAGCGATCAAACCGCCTGGGTGGGCTCCGGGAGCGATTCCTCGGTGGCAGTGGGGGAGCTCTTTGGCGGCGAGGCGGACTCGGCCGACGGGCGGGTCGGTGCCTATCGGGACCTTTGGGCTCTTCTTCTTTGCCAGCTCGGAGCGGGGAACTCTCCGTGACTCTTCGACCCTGGCGTATTTGTCCACCAGGGCCATCATATCGGAGAGGTTAGGGGGGTAGCTGACCTCCATCGCCAGGTAGAAGTCGCTTTCCTTTGAGACTCCCCCGCCAAGGTGGACATAGCCACCTCATGATTAAGGTGGTCCACCTCTAACATGGCCTTATTGAAACGGCCAAGATAACTTCTCAAGGACTCCCCCTCTTCTGCTTGACTTCGGAGAGGGAGTCAGATCTCCGTCGGTGGCGGTGGCTGCTGACGAACTAGCCAATAAAAAGATGGCTCAGCTCATCAAATGAATCAATGGAACTGGCTTCAAGGAATTGAACCAGGTTCGGGCAGATCCTCTGAGGGTGGAGGGGAAAGCGCGGCAGAGGATCGCGTCGGATGCTCTGTGGAACATCATTATTGACCGGAAGCTGCTGAGATGGTCATCCGGGTCAGAAGAGCCGTGTAGGGTTCGATGGCTGGTAGCTTGACATGGGAGGGAATCACTTCCTTCATGATCCCTTTGGAGAAAGGGATGCCCTGCTCCACTTTGGGCTGAAGCGGATGGGCCTGCCTAGCGGCGTCCAACTCCTGGCGCATCTCCCTGATCTGTCGATGGATATCCTCTTCAGCGGTAAGAGGAGGAGCTGGGCGAGGGGAGCGCAGGGACGACATCAAATCATGGTGGGAAGACACTGGGGAGAGGGTCCGGGCTCGCCGAGATCTAGGAGGATCCCTGTCGTAGCCGCCTCGCGGGACTGGTTTGTCCCCTCTGGGTCGATGTGGGGGGTCCATGGCTTCATGCGGACTGAAGGAGGAAGTCGCCGGCGAAGAAAGAATTGCGGCCTCCTTATGAAGGTGTGGAGCAGGAGGAGCTGCGAAACGCTCCTGGAACAGGTGGGTCAGGGTCTGGACTTGCTGGACTAGCATGGCGAACTGGTCCTGGGTCACCGGGGTGGCTGGCGGCTACAGGGTTTCAATCGGTGGAGGCGGTGGCGCTACACTGCTCACCGGATCAGGTCTCTGGGAGGTGATCTGTCTTGGGCTTCAGAGGTTGCTCTTCTCCGATTAGCCATTAGAGAGGTTCTCTTCCAGATCGAGATCCTTATCTCATTTCTTCAAGTTTTAACGGGACTTGAGGCCCTTCCTCTAGCGCCAATCTGTTGCCACCGGGATCCGTCCTCCGACTCGGGCGCAGTCGATTTCTTGGGGCGGACCTGCAAAGAAGTCTTCACGCGAGAGGCATTGGGGGTGGCCCTCCGCGGAAGACCCTCCGACACTCAAGTCAGTGGGGGAAATCGACGAGCAACCAAAAATGGGAAGGTGGATCTCTCCGGGGAGTCTCTCCAGGGGCGGCCGATCGGGAGCTCTTGAGGGGGAAGCACCAATGAGCAGCTAGAGAGAGTGGGAGAGTGAGAGTGAGAGTGAGCGCATACCTGAGAGAATCTGGGAGTGTCGTATTTATAGGCTGTCACATGGATCTTGAGCGCCTTCTGGAAGGTTCGAAAGTTGTTAGGATACGGAGATGGATCGAATCAGGCCGTCGTGGGGCCGTTGGGATCTGGATTTTGTTCGTTATGGGATCGATGGCTAGGAGAGCTCCTTGATGGCTTACGATCTGATAGGTGCGTGGGCCCTAGGTAGCCGTGATAGGTTCTAAACCACTCCTCAACATGATTCCTTGCCTGTGACACTGTTACGATAGGCCTAGGCTCTCCCGCGCCAGGTTCTGCGGAGGTGAGTGTTGGACCGTGGGTTGCTCAGTGAAGCTGAGCTACGGAAAGCTCGGGGAGCCGAGCTACGGAAGCTCGGAGAAGACGAGCTATGGGAAGCTCGGGGGAGCCGAGCTACGGAAGCTCGGGAAAGACAAGCTATGAGAAGCTCGGGGGAGCCGAGTTACGGAAGCTCGGGGAAGACGAGTTATGGGAAGCTCGGGGGAGCCGAGCTATGGAAGCTCGAATAAAACGAGCTATGAGAAGCTCGGGGGAGCCGAGCTACGGAAGCTCGGGGGCATCATGGCAGACAAAGGGATGGGGTCGATCTTAGCCTCCTCGCACGACTATCAATGCGATGACGGTTTTACCCCAACATATATATATATATATATATATATATATATATATATATATATATATATATATATATATATATATATATATATATCTTTTGCCATTTAAAATAAGGTTTATATACGTTGCCGTAGGACGCAGGGCATGTACGGCAGGCGAGTAAGATGAGGTTGGACTGCATTTAAAATAATATATATATTATTGAAGTAACTGATTCAGAATACAAAGTTTTGGAGCACAGCTAATTAAAGCCAGCGCATTCACTCCATGGTTGCGTGGCTCGTTTTGATGGACATGGCCTTCAGAAAAAACGCGTCAATGAGCCCATAAATACAACGTTCTTTTCAAAGTACATGCAAGTGCCTTTTGCTTGCATGCATGCATGGATTAATTTAGCTCTGTTTAGTTTAATTAGCTTCAAAGTAACTTTAAATGGCTGTTGGCCAACAGCCGAACCTTTAGCATTACTTGGTTTTTTATAAATTTATAAGCTTATTTGTCACCCTTCCTCGTTTGGGAGAGCATTGGTCCGAACCTCGATAGTAACGTTAACAAGATTTAGCTTTTTTTTTTCACTTAAAATCAAAAGAGCCAATGGTTCAGGCAGTGTGGTTGGGAACGCGGAGAGAGAGAGAGAGAGAGAGAGAGAGAGAGGGCCCAAATATTAGCTGGTCACGCGTCCTCCACGATAAATTATAGTAGGTGTCAAGTTGGTCTAGAAGTCAACACAGAAGGCCATCTTCTGGAAAGGCGTCCAGAAGTGGTAGTTGGGCGTCCGTTTAAGCCCATTAGGCCCTATCTGCTGTTAATTGTTTTAGATAGAAAAAATCTTGCTGTACCCTACTTTAGTGCAGCATGCGCGTATTATCTATATAAATTAATTATTATATATAACAACATACATGCAATAGCTCAATAAATTTTATCATATATTATGTATGTTGTTACATGCTAACAATCAACGTATAAGATTAATGCAGACTTACTATACGAAAGGATGATGCAGCAAGTCTTTTCCATTCCAAATGTCGTTTGGAATTATTCTAGATGGTCCACAACAACAGCTATTCCGAGGTGCACGAGATTTCCCTGTGGACTTCGAACTACTACCATGGTAAATAATATATAAAGCCAGATCCCAACGCGTATCTGCTACAATGTTTATCCATATGATTAACTCGATAGCAATGGAATAGGCTCTGAATTTCTTGTCCTTTGATTCCTTTTTAAATAAGATGGACTCCTTCAACTGCTGAGTACCAAAAAATAAAATAAAAAAATTCAAACAAATTCGAAGTATATCTTCTTTAATTAAAGTAAGATTATAAGATATGAAAATTTTATTTTTTATTAATAATTGAAAATAAGATGGGGAATGACAGTGTGATGTTTATCATGTTCAATTTAGGGGGTGACTTAGAGACAGTCTGTAAAAGGTTCTTGGAGGCTTCCAATACCTTGGTTGACTCCCGTCTCGTCTAATTTCTGTCAAATTTTTTAAAGGAAAAAAGTTAAGTATTTCTGGCAGCGGCGTATGATATGAAAGTAATATATATAGTTAATTATTTAACTTCTTCGAATGCTTTTGATCTCAAAACTTATTATCATAGATTGATCTATTTTCTTTCTCTCTCTCTCTCTCTACTGATCCGAACCCATAAATTTACGAATATAAACAAAGTTCACATCAACTTAGGCCATCACAGTTCAAAAACAATTCAATTGGTAATTGTTCATCTTTCTCTCTCTGTAACGATTCAGATCCGCAAACCTACGAACAAGAACAAGATCCACACTGAAGGGTAAATGGAAGGGTATCACAATCTACCATCAATTTGGGTCATCACAGTTCAAAAGGAATTCAATTGGTACTTATTCATTTTTTTCTCTCTATCTGTAACGATCCAAACCCGTAAACCCACGAACACGAACAAATGAAAGGGTATCACGAGGATATCACAATCTACCCATCTTTCACAGTCCAAAAGGAATTCAACTGGTATTTGTACTAGTATTTGATCATCTTACCATCTATTCCCCTTACAAAGGGGACGTTTTTATCGTAAGAGGCACATGATCGCATCCATCAGGATAGCACTACGAACCTGTTTCGTTACAAGAAAGCAAGACGGACAAGGTCTACATTAACTTGGACCATCACAGCTCAAAAGGGATCCAATTGGTACTTGTCTATCTTCGTTAACTGATTATAAACCATTCAATCTTTTCTTAAATTTTCAAGATGGGACTAAATGGAAGGATATCACATATACTCACTCACTCTCTCTCTCTCTAACAAAAGCATACATGAAAGCTACATCTCTAGCATCATAATCAATAGTAAAGGTTAAGTTAGGAGAAGATTGATTATTGTTGGGTAATGGGCCAAAATAGACCCTAAATACCCTAATGGGCCTTGAAAGCCCATTACCTCTTTGTGCGTGTGAATGAGAAATTGCGGGGACATTTAGTCCTACATCGAAAAAATCAAGAAAGGAAGGGTTACTTATATGGAAACTACTTCCTTGAAGCTTAAGTTCCTTAGGCTCACCACAAGTGGAGAGCTTGAGGGTGTGCGAAGGGCGCAATGGGAGCTTTGTAGGCGTACTTTGCACTTCACACGTGAGCATCGTCGCGAGGAGCTTGAGGGGCTTTAAATTTTTTATAGATCATGAGGATCCAGGAGCTTGAGGGGCTTTAAATTTTTTATAGATCATTAGGATCCGACGGTGGAGACTAATCGGATCAAGATAAAGGGCTGAGATTAATTGACCATTGATCATCGGATCAGGATCAGAACTGATCGCTGATCGATCAGATGAAAGGTCGAGATGCGGTGATCAAATCATGATCGCGATCGCGATCCAATGGCTTACACCCATCGGTTGATCAGTCAACAGGACGGTTGGTGACAAGGCACCCGTCCGATCGTACGGTTGAAGATAAGTCAACGGTCTAATCATGAAAAGGTATATCAAAGACGTGCAACCGTCTATCTGATAACGTGATCATCAGATCACGATGATGAAAAGCCTTATCAG